>QRFJ01001952.1:0-58085 GCA_006176705.1 Cocos nucifera | reverse complement strand
ATTATGTAATTAGTTTTTATAAGGATCACTATAACATATATTTTGAAAATAATAAAGTTGGTAGTGGTTTCCTTATTAACAGTCTCTTTCAGTTATATATGGATGTTTCTGTTAATTGTGTCGAGCAAAGTGTGAATGCCATAGTATCTGAACGACCTGGAGATAGTATAAATGAAAAGTACATATGGCACCTAAGACTAGGTCATATTGGAGAAGATAGAATTAATAGATTAGAGAAAATCGGACTATTGACTCCATTGACTTTCGAGTCATATCTGATCAGTAAATCATGACTTCAAGAAAAAATGACCAAGCAACCCTTTATGGGACATGAAGAACGGACCACAGAGTTACTTGCTCTGGTGCATTCAAATTTTGTGGCCCATTTGATGTGCTGGCCAGAGAAGGTCTTATCTACTTCATTGCTTTTATCGATGACTTTTCTCAGTATAGGTTTGTGTACCTTATACGTCACAAGTCTGAGACTTTTGAAAAGTTTCAAGAATTCAGACATGAAGTAGAAAAACATATCGAAAAATTCTTTAAGGTTCTTCGATCAGATCGAAAAGGTGAATATTTTAGTAGGAATTTTTTAGACTATCTTAAAGAATATGGCATAGTCTCGTGATGGACTTTGCCTGAAATGCCTCAACTCAATGGGATTTCATAATGGAGAAATTGGATCTTATTAGATATGGTTCGTTCCATGATGAGCTACACAGATCTTTTCATTTTTCTTTGGGAATGATCTTTTAACTGCAATCTATATATTGAATAAGATTCCTTCTAAAACCATTCCTACCACACCATATGAGATGGGGCATGGTAAGAAACCGAGTCTGAGTCATCTTAAGATTTGGGGTTGTTCGGTCCATGTTAAAAGACAACAGACAGACAAGTTAGAATCTTGGTCCTTTAGAGTCTCGTTTTATCAGATGTCCTAAAGAGTCATTAGGATATTATTTCTATCTTTCAGAAGACCATAATATGATTATGAGTCAACATGCAATCTTTCTTGAAAAATAGTTTATTCAAGATGGAGGCATGGGAAGACAGATTAGGCTCGAGAAGAAAGTCTCTGAAGAGCAACAAGCTTTGGAACCTCAGGAACCAGTTTAGTCTGAGCCGATCCATACACTTCCTTAACCACCTCATAAGTCTAGTAGGTGTTGCCCAGCTATGCAACCCAAGAGGGGGGGCTGGGTGGGTCAGGTGAATTGGGTTTTTAAAATTTTAAAGCTAATTTAAAGTTGTCAAGATTGAATGGTGATATGCAAGTAGTGTGTGTAAAATAATTTAGGTTAAATTAATATATAAAATATTAGAAAGTAAGAATTTAATAAACTAAGAAAAGAAAGATAGCAAGCACACCATAAACAAGCAAGATTTATAGTAGTTCGTGTTAGATATGTGTGCCTTAAAAGCCAGATTGATTGACACTTATAATATACTTCTAAGGATAAAATTATAATTTTGACTATAACTAATAAAATAGATTATTTTCTATCATAGTATGTATTTGAAAGTGTCTGTGATACATCCATTGAGTTAATGGTAATGATAGTTCATATTTTTAAGAGTTGAAAATTTAAGACATGAATTTTCATTATTAACTCATAAAATGCTCCCGACCGTAGGATCATCATGAGGATGGTGATTGATCCGAAAGGTTGGTGTACGATCACTTTTTTAGGATAGATGAGTCCTGAGTCTATGGTGTAGAGACATCGGAGCGAGAGTACAGATACTCATTAGAGAATGAGGGCACTGAGCGTGACCACCTTGAGCAGTCATGAGGAAGTCTACCTTCTCGTTGATGACTAGCTCGAAGCTGCAGTGGTGTGTCTAGTTCTTTGACCTGAGGTGCATCGATAGTTCACCTTGAGGGTGTTATAGTTTGACTACACCCTAATTTCTATCATATGATTTAATCATTCGATTCAAGTTCGATGTGAAAACCTTAATAGAAACTCTTTCTATTATTTCACTCTCTGCCATGGCCATGGGCTTATGGATTTGATTCTCATGATCATCATAGGACTGCTCCTCATCCACCGAGGTAGATAGATTTCATCTTGGTGCAATCCAATTCCTACAATGAATATGCTATAGCCAACATACACCTCAGAATTCTGAATGGCTAGGAGATCGAGTCATGGTGTAGTCAAACTATAACACCCTCAAGGTCAAACTATAACACCCTCAAGTTGAACTGCTGATGCACCTTAGGTCAAAGAACCAGACACACCACTATAGCATCGAGTCAGTCATCGATGAGAAGGTAGACTTCCTTATGACTACTCGAGGTGGTCATGCTCAGTGCCCTCATTCTCTAACGAGTATCTGCACTCTCACTTTGGTGTTTCCACATCGTAGACTTAAGACTCATCTACTATAAAAAAGTGACTGTACACTAACCTTCTGGATCAATCATCATCCTCATGATGATCTTATGGTCAGGAGCATTTTATGAGTTAATAATGAAAATTCTTGTCTTAAATTTTCAACTCTTAAATATAAGAATTATCATTACCATTAACTCAAAGGATGTATCACAAACACTAAATACACTTATGTGATAGAAAATAATCCATTTTATTATTATAGTTAAAATATAATTTTCCCTTAGAAGTGTATTACAAGTGTCCAGCCAATTCTGACTTCTAGGCACATCATATCTAACAAACTCCCATTGACCTAAAGCCAATTGGCTACACAATCTAAGTCCATCTTCTCAAGTGGACTTCCGATCTTCTGTGCCCAACGACTTGTAGCGGGTCCACCATTGTCTGCGGAGTCGACTCTCTTGACCCTCGACGTAACCCTTCTCGAGGTAATCATGATGAGTGAGGTGGTATCGCCGCACGATGTGACTTGGATTTCTGATATGAGACCTCGGCTCCTTAGCAAGGGCTATGGCACCATTATTGTCGCAAACACCAAAAGAATGGCATCTGATGGCATCACTCCGATCTCCATGGCAAACTTCTTATACCAGAATGCCTCCTTCGCAGCTTCTGACGCAGTGATATATTTTGCTTCAATGGTGGAATCTGCTATCACTATCTGTTTGAAATATTTTTCACAACTGATAGCTCCACCATTGCATACAAACAGACTCTCAGATGTCAACTTTTGATCAACTAATATGGACATAAAGTCTGAGTACCTGTATATCCCTGGACTTGGAGTTCTCCATTATCAAAAGACCAACAAATATATCCTTAGTTCTTCTCAAAGTATTAAGGATACAACTATTCCACAGATCCAGTATTCTCACCTGGATCAATGCAAAATCTCCGCGATCAAAGATTTCTAGTAGATGCTATGGTCCCACCGATTGGCTTACCCCTCACTTAATAGTTATTGGTGATAAGTCAATCGATGAGTGGACAACTCTTGTCTAATATTTTTCTAAACTTGTTGTAGCCAACTCCGATCTCTAATTCATAAAGCTTACCATGTCCGAAATATTGCTCAACTCCCTAGTTAAGTTAGATCCCACCATTTACACGAAATAGAGTCGTAATTGGGACCCTCACTATATCCAGAATATTGAGCCCATCCCTTTCTCCATCTCATAGCATCTTATGCCTAATAGTGTAGTTTCATCTTTTCGGTGCAACTAAACTACTATATCCAGTCGAGAACAATCAATCCGGGAAGGATCCGCACAACTACAATGGTGGAAGACTGCATGACTTATTATTTTATAGAAAGATTTTAATTTAGGTCACATCCTTAATTAGTTATAACTGTTATGACTAACTTAGTGGCATATGCTAGCTTGAATTGTTGGAAACTCAATACCTAATTAAATCGACCCAATTGGCCAAGTAAGTGAGATCAGTGAGAAGAATATGCCATTATCTCACTGCAGACTCATCTAGACGAGTAGCTCCCAATTAATGACCACCAGTCGTATCTATCGGACTTATCTTAGACACCAATGTGTCAATTCAAAATTGAGCAGATTTGCCTATAATCCAGGCTCGAACTGCTAAGCTAGATTAGGTCTTAAGATGATCGATAACATATGGCTGTTAATCAATTTTGACCAAACTTACAACTACTTGTGCTGGTTATAGAGCACTCTTGATCCCTTCCTAACCAATACTTGATTCAGTTTGATCAACCACTAATGCTAGACCTAATCAAGCTACCCACATCTTGAACCCATGTATTATGAAAATATCCTAGGTCTTTTAATTCATAAATTTTTAGATCTATTTATTTTCATAACTTAATTCTTAATTAAGTGTAAAAGGATTCATGTTTAGATGTCAAAAGCATGTTGTTAGTGCAAAATCTTGTTGATGCCAGATTTGAAGCTAGAGTCGGAGAAGACAAGGTCACCGTCGGTGATCTACAAAATAAGTCTCATCTGAAGTCAGAGGTGGTGGCTCCGGTAGGATCCTCCGATGATCAAGTCAGCTCTTTCGGCCAATAGAAATGGAATGCTCAGAGAGATTTAGAGTAGAGTATTGAACAGAAGATGAGAGCTTAGAGAAGAAAGCATATTTGGAGGGTCTCTTATATAGGCAAAGTCTATAACAAACTGATAGTGACAATCATAACCGCCTAGTAGTGAACCGTTCGGAGCCACATGAAGGTTGTTACGGAGGATAGTGTCTGTTATCGTGACATGCTAGCTTGTTGGATCTGACAGTTAGGGTTCGGATGGGGGTAGCCATGGGCAACAGAGAACTTCTGATCACCATTGTTTCAAGGGAGTTTGGGGGTGATTAGAATCAAATGTGCACAGACTATTGCTTGCAGCATCAAGGGTGTATGCCGCGGTCCTTTCGGGCTGCTCGAAGGAAGAATTCGAAAGGAGTTCGTCAAGAGGAGAAGTCCAAAAAGAGTTCGACTGCTGAAGAAGTTTGACTAAAGGAGAGTCCTAGAGGAGTTCAGCTGCTGGAGAAGTTCGACTGAAGAAGAAGTCTGAAAGGAGTTCATCTGCTGGAGACGTTCGACTGCTGAAGAAGTTCGACTGAAGAAGTTCAATTGCTGGAGAAGTTCGGAAGGAGTTTGGCTGCTAGAGAAGTCTGGAAGAAATTCGCTCGCTGAAGAAGTTCGACCGCTAGAGAAGTTCAGAAGGAGTTTAGCTGCTGGAGAAGTCCGAAAAAAGTTCACCCACTAAAGAAGTTTGATTGAAGGAGTTCGACCACTGGAGAAGTTTGGAAGGAGTTCTAGCTGGTCGAGCCGGGCCATTTACTGCCTATGCAACTACTTCAACCATTCAAGTTCATCCGAATGAAGTTTGACCATAGGAAGGCCGATTGCTCGGAGATGAGGAGTTTGACTGCTAGGACTTTGACTGCAGGGAGTCCACCAGGCATAATAAAGCACAGAAGCTCGTCTAAAACCACTATGAGATTAAATATTGAGCCGAACTTCGATGGAAACGGGTTTATCTCCAATAATAGTCCCCCTACTGTCGAGTTTGAATTTCGAAGGAAGGGAGTAGAAATGTAACCGCCAAAGTCCTTTCAGCTTCTTACGCCCGTTGGGATGAGATGTTTTAGTAGTCTTTTGTGCTGGCGCCGAAATCTTTTAAATAAGAAATGACTTTTGAAAAGACAATTCTTCGTATTTTCTACCAAAACTCTATCCTAAGTACGGCACAATAAAGGCTCTGTCCCTCGCCACTTCTCTATCATGATGAGTGGGGCATGTGGCGCATGCTTATCGGCCAAAGTTGATCTACAATCATCACCGTCTCGGGCTATGTCAGGCTATTTAAGGCCTTTTCCTTTCGTCCGGAAGCCATTCTCGCCCAAGTCTTCTTCTTCCTCTAGCTCCTATTCCTCTTTCGCTCGAGGGTTTTGACTTCCTCCTTCATCTTCTTGGATTCTAAGTGCCCTCCTAACTGGTTCTCATCGCACCTACCATCTTTTCATTCTCCCCAAATAGCTTAGGTCAGCCTCCTAACTCCTCCTTTTGATTATTTTGATATCTTTTGCTTCTCGTTCTTTCGATTTTTTTCGTAGAAACTTTTAAAGTGTTTTTCTTTGCCTTTTTCGGAGGTTTTCTTCGGATTTTATTTTGATCTGAATGTCTTCCAAAATCTCTCACTCCATCGGTTCTTAGAGCCCGTCTGAACCGTCCTTCCTAGACCCCGTACCCTTGACCAAGGTTGAGTCTAGGAACATGCCTCATCATTCCTTCATTCCAGACACCATCCCTTCTATTTTGACTCTGAATGAGCTCTCATTGACCTGCATCCAATATGGGGTCCCCTCCGAGTATGATCTTGAACTTCTCAATTCGGACAACAGCGCTAATTCTCCTCCAGTCGGTCGATTTTGCTTATATTTAGAGGCTTTGCATACCGAACTCCAACTTCCGCTTCCCCCTTTTGTAGTTGTCCTCTTTCGCTTTTTAAACATTTCTCTTTTTTCTATTGCACCAAACTCTTTTCGATTTATAATCGGCTTCCTTTTCCTTTGCCATCTGGCTAAAGTTTGGCCATCCATCTCATTATTTCAAAATTTCTATACCTTTAAACGTCATTCTTCTGCAAAGGACTGGTGGTATTTCTGTCCTCAGTTCGGTAAGAAGGGGTTGCTGAAAGGCGCTCCCTCTTTCGTTCATAAATGGAAGGAGAAGTATTTCTTTGTTCGATGCCCAACCCTACTGCTTGACCTTCCTTCCTAGGGCTTCCTTAGGGAATCTATCCATCGAGCTCCTAGCTTGGATGGACCCAACCTCGAGTCTTCTAACAAGCTCAAGGCGTACTGAGCGCCCGATCTCCCCGAGCTTTTAAGGGAGTAGATCTTATTCAACTTTGGCCTAAGTCCTTTCAACCCTGCTAGTACCAAGTGCATTTGCATATAGATATATATGTATGGGTTCTTATAAATTTTATGTGTACCTTGGCTGATCATGATTTTTCCTTTATCACAAAAATGGATACCAATGCTGTAGAGAGGCTCGCCAAGGGCCTTCACACCCAGAAGAAGAAAAGGAAGGGGAAGGCTTCGGGCGAGAGCTCGAAATGAGCGAAGCTCGGCATCTCCAATTCTGCAGCTCATGTTGCCACCGACATTGCTCCTAAAGTCCATCCAGGAGATGAGGTCATCCCGACCGCCCATGCTGACATCATAGAGGGGGAACCTCTTCCCCCCTACGAATCTCCCCTCCAAGGATTGTGTGCCCGATCCCTCAGCCGGTAGAGAGAAGAAGGGGAGAAAGGGAAAAGCTGCCATCGTAGTGAAGGCTCGCAAGGAGCATCTGGATGAGCCTGGCCAGAGCTGCAACAAAAATCAGAGGGTGGACCCATTCAGTAATCCAAACATTATCCAGGATTTTACTAACAGGTTCACCCTTCCTAAGGAGGTGGACCGCCTAGCCGACCTCGACTAGAGGCAATTCGTCTGGGAGTCTCTCGGGACTATCCTTAGGGTAATCAACTTGCCGTACTTTTTTTTTATTTTCTTTTCCCTTTTTTCTTCATCTTGTAGTGACTTATTCATGGCAGTCAAGCCACCATATGCTTGCCCACCTCAAGAAGGTGAATTGCCTGGAGGCGGAGGTGCTGAAGGTCTGGAAAGATCTTCAGGCCGAGATCAATCACCTTCAGGCGATAGCCATCAAGGTTGAGTGCCTCATGGGAGAGAAGATGGTAGAGAATGAGAGCCTGCATGGCACACTTCAGAAGGAGTTCATCTTGATTAGATTCAAGGCGGTGCTGGCTCTAGAGGAGAAGAGGAGGAAAGAAGTAAAGGGAAAATCCTATTTCCTAGGTCAGGTTCATTCAGATCTGATTGGATCAAGAGAGATATTTTAAAAATTTCTCTCTTAGATCCAGATCAGATCTGAAACTTTTTAGATCTGATATTATTAATCAAATAAAAAAAATAAAATAAAAATAAAAAATAAATTAAATCTAAATTAATTTTACCTTATAGCGGATAATCAGATTATCCTATGATGATCCTGATGTCTTCCTGAGGCTTTGGATCTAGCCATGCAAGTGCCTAGTCTCTACCGGTATCCACTCGAGTAGGATCTAGAGATCTTCTTTTTCTTTATCACTTCTCCAAATATCAAATTTGGATTTGATTTGGAGGATCTTCAAAACTTCTTTTGAAGATCGGATGTCATCTCTTGCAGTAGTATTGCCTTCTTCCTTTCTCATCGCCTTTCTCTTGCTTGGATCGCACCAAACTGAAGCCCAAAGGTTCTTGGTCATGGATAGGAGAGAGAGGACCTAAAGATGGTGTGGAAGAGGGAGAGGAGCAGCCTTATGGCATGGGCAATGGGCTAGAGTTCTGAATCTTAGAAGCAAATAGGGTTTATATAGACCCTGCTATGCCATGCAGTGCCACATCATCCTGGCCAATCATGTTGCTTTGTGCAATCAGATCTAAATCTGATTGATGGGATGACATCACCTGATCCAATCAGATGAGAGCCCCTCTAAATCATCCTTAGATGATGCCAAGACTAGTCAAAGTCTAGTCTTTGGTGCCACCTAGGTAGAATCCCCGAAGCAACCTGGAGTTCCATCTGTTTGGGACTCCAGGCATCACAATCCTTGGGCGCACGCCTCCCTAGGCATGCACCCCTTATCATCCTACCTTTTAGCAGGTGGACTAGTCCAAATGTTCTCTCCTATGATAGTTTGACATATTGGCAGATGTCTAAGTATCAAAGGTCAATGTTTGACCAAAGTCAAAAGACAAGATTTAGTAGGTGACGGAAAATGATAGGTGTTGTCTCACATTCATCTCATAAATTAAGACAATCCTTTTCTAATCTAGACAAGCTCTAGTCAAACCAAGTAAAGGTACCTAAGTGAGTCCAAACATATTTGGCTCAGTCGAGATAACTTTTAATGATAATTAAATGAGAATATTAGGCTCAATCGTGTGCTAGCACGATTTTCTTGAACCTAATTGAATCTAATTCAAATCAATTGACTTAGGTTAGTCTAATTAATGATATCTAGATGCAAATCCTTGTTTGTATGATCCAGTTAGGTTCAGTTTTGTATGGTAATAAGATATGTCGCAATCTCTATCATCGATATCATCGAAATACCTTCCGATGGATCAAAACTTTTTCGATTCAAACAACTAGTATGATTGATCATCTAAATCATTCTAATTGCTCTCAAAATTCACCAGTGACACCTAGCAGTATATGATAGCAACCCATCAGAACTAAAAATGAACCTCTCAGTGTAGTTACCTATGTGATTAAGTTCTTCTATCTTGAGCCCCGACTGGATTAGGGTTAAGGTGAACTCATCAAACCCTAATATCCGTCATATGATTAATTATTTGATTCAAGTCCAATGTGAAAACCTTAATAGAAACTCTTTCTATTATTTCACTCGGCCATAGCTTTGGGCTTATTGACTTGATTCTCGTAATCATCATAGGGCTACTCCTCATCTATTGAGGTAGATAGATTTTCTTTTGGTGCAATCTAATTCCTATAATGAACATGCTATAGCCATCATACACCTTAGGATTTCGAATGGCTAGGAGACCGAGTAATGGTGTAGTCAAACTATAACACCCTCAAGATGAACTATCGATGCACCTTAGGTCAAAGAACTAGACACACAACTGTAGCTTCGAGCCAGTCATCGATGAGAAGGTAGACTTCCCAATGACTGCTCGAGATGATCACGTTCAGTGCCCTCATTCTCTAATGAGTACATGTACTCTCACTCTGATGTCTCTATATCGTAGACTCAAGACTCATCTACTATAAAAAAATGATTGTACACCACCCTTTTGGATCAATCACCATCCTCATGATGATCCTGCGATCATGAGCATTTTATGAGTTAATAATGAAAATTCATATCTTAAATTTTGATCTCTTGAAAATAAGAATTATCATTGCCATTTAACTCAAGAGATGTATCACAGACACTAAATACATATTATGATAGAAAATAACCCATTTTATTATTTATAATCAAAATTATAATTTTGTCCTTAAAAGTGTATAACAAGTGTCAGTCAATTCTAGGTTATAGGGCACACATATCTAACAAACTCTCACTTGACCTAAAGCTAATTGGCTATAAATCTAAGTCCCATCTTCTCAAGATGGGCTTCAATCTTCTGCTAGTCCAACGACTTTGTATGTGGATCTATTGCATTATCTGCGAAGTCGATTCTCTTGACCTCGATGTATCCCTTCTCGAGGTAATTGCAGATGAGGTGGTATCACTGCTCGATGTGTTTGGATTTCTGGTGAGACCTCAGTTCCTTAGCAAGGGCTATGGCACCATTATTGTCGCAGTATAGAGGAATGGCATCTGATGGCATTACTTCAATTTCTATGGCAAACTTCTTTTACTAGAAAGCCTCCTTCGTAGCTTCTAACGCAGCGATGTATTCTGCTTTCATGGTGGAATCTGCTATTACTATCTGTTTGGAACTCTTCTAACTAACAGCTCTACCATTACACATAAATAGATTCCTAAATGTCAACTTTCGATCATCTATATTAGACATAAAATCTTATTCTATATATCCCTGGACTTGGAGTTCTCCATTACCAAAAATCAAGAACATATCCTTAGTTCTTCTTAAGTACTTAAAGATACATTTCACAGAAGTCTGGTGTTCTTTATCTGGATTCGACTGATATCTGCTCATGACACTCATAGCATAGGCTATATCAGGTCGTGTACATAACATGGCATACATGAGGCTCCCTATTGCAAAAGCATAAGGGATCTTGCTCATGTGTTCTATTTCCTCAGGTGTGCTAGGGCACATCTTCTTGGAGAGATGAATTCCATGTCTGAAGGGTACCAAACCCCTCTTGGAGTTTTCCATGCTAAACCTCTTTAGCACCTCCTCTATGTACATCTTCTATGAAAGACCTAGCATTCTATTGGGTCATCTCTATAGACTTTGATTCCAAGAATGAAGGATGCTTCTCCTAGATCTTTCATGGAGAATTCCTTAGATAACCATATTTTAACCATGGTCAACATAGGAATATCATTTCCAATAAGGAGGATATCATCCACATACAGTACGAGGAAGATAATAGCGCTCCCACTGACCTTTCTGAAAATACATGATTCCTCCACATTCTTGATGAAATCAAATAATTTGATCACATCATTAAAATGAGTATTCCAACTCCGAGATGCTTGCTTAAGTCCATATATAATCTTTGCAGCTTGCATACTTTGTGATCAGTATCACTAGATGTGAAACCCAGCGACTGTTCCATATAGATATCTTCCTCAAGATATTCATTTAAGAATGCCATTTTCACATCCATTTAGCATATTTCATAATCGAAATAGGCTATAATAGCAAGCAATGTACGAATGGATTTAAGCATGACTACTAGCAAAAAGGTATCCTGATAGTCAATGCCTTCGTGCTGACTATAATCTTTTGCCACTAATCTGACTTTGAATGTCTCTACATTTTCATCTGCACCAATCTTTCTCTTGTAGATCCATTTACACCTAATAGGTACTATATCTTCTGATGGATCTACCAAGGTTCAGACTTGGTTTTAGTGCATCGAGTCAATTTCTGACTTCATTATCTCTAACCATTTCTCGGAGTCGATATCTGATATCGCTTCGTTATAAGTTTTGGGATCATCACCATAAACTCCATTACCTATAAGAAATATTTTCTCTACTTTCTCTAAAATAGTACCTAAGTACCTCTCAGGGAGATAGAAAACTCTTTTCGATCTTCGAGATGGAGGAAGTAGTGATTGTATTGGCTCAACCTAATTTGGTTCCAAATGGTCCTTAGCTCTTTGCTCTTGGGAGACTTTCTCCTCTAGCTTGATCTGCTTTTCGATGCCGCCATCTTGAATAAACTATTTTTCAAGAAAGATGGCATGTCGACTCACAATCACATTATGATCTTCTGAAATATAAAAATAATATCCTAATGACTCTTTAGGATATCCTATGAATCAAGTTCTAAAGAACCTATAGTCTAACTTGTCCACTTGTTATCTTTTGACATGAGCCGGACAACCCCAAATTTTAAGATGATTCAAACTTGGTTTCTTACCATACCATATCTCATATGGTATGGTAGGAATGGTTTTAGAAGAAATTCTATTTAGTAAATATATAGCAATTAACAAATTGTGTCCCCAAAGAACATTAGGAAGGTCTGTGAAGCTCATCATGGATCGGACCATATCTAATAGGGTCCGATTTCTCCGTTCTGAAATTTCGTTGAGTTGAGATGTTCCAAGTGGAGTCCATTGAGAGACTATGTCATTCTACTTGAGATAGTCCAGAAATTTCTGACTAAGGTATTCACCTCCTCGATCTGATCGAAGAACCTTAATGGATTTTTTAGTTTATCTTTTTACTTCATGTCTGAATTCTTTAAATTTTTCAAAGGCTTCAGACTTGTGTCTCATAAGATACACATACCCATACCGAGATAAATCATCGGTGAAGATTATGAAGTAGACAAAATTGCCTCTAATCGGTACATCAAATGGGCCACACACATCAGTATGTACTAGGGCAAGTAAATCCATGGCCCTTTTCCTATGTCCCACAAAAGGGAATTTAATCATTTTGCTATGAAGATATGATTCATAAATTGGATATGACTCGAAAGTCAATGGACTCAATAGCTCGATTTTCTCCAATTTGTTAATCATATCTTCTGCTATATGACCTAGTCTAAGGTGCCATAGATACCTATCATTTGGACTATCCTTGGGTCATTTTGGTTTTATGGCATTCACATTTTGCTCGATATTAAAAATAGATACATCAATATGTAACTGGTAAAGACCGTTAATAAGAAAATCACTTATAATTTTATTTCTTTCAAAAAGAATATTACAATGGTCCTTAAGAAAACTAATTACATAGCCTTCTTGTGCTGAATATAAAATAGAAATCAAATTCCTGCTTGCTGCAGGCACATAATAACAATCTCTAAGTGCTAAATCTAAACCAGATGGTAGTCAAAGAGGATAGGTTTCCACGGCCACAGCAGCAATCCTTGCCCCATTTCCAATGCATAGGATCATCTCACCATCCCTCAGCCTCCTGCTATCCTCAAGACTCTGCATGGAAGTGTACAAATGAGCACTAGAACTAGAGTCAAGCACCCAACTAGATGCAGAAAAAATTGTAAGGTTAGATTCAATAACGAGCATACCTCCAGAAGGACCTGCCTCGTTCTTATTCTTCAATATGGCCAGGTATGAAGGGCAGTTCCACTTCCAATGGCCATCAGTGTTATAATGAAAATATTTTTCTTTATCAGTGGCCTTCTTCTTCGGCTCTACCTTCTTTTTCTTTCCTCCTTCCATCTTTGGCTTTTTCACGGACTTCTTCTTCTTCTTTCTAAAAGACTTTTTCTTAGAAGAAGTCCATTCCATAGCAAGTACTGAGCCTTTAGAACCTTTCATTGAAAGCTCAGCAGTAACTAGCATGTTCATAAGCTTGGCCAGAGTATTTTGAAGTTTATAAATATGGTAGTTCATGATGAACTGCCCATATGTATCAGTCAAGGATTGTAGAATTATATTATTCTATAGATCCAGGTCCAACTTCACTCCGAGCTTCTCAAGCTCTTCCAAGTCCTTGATCATTATCAGACAATGATCTTGGACTGACTGTCCGTCATGTATTTTAGCCTTGAATTATCATTTAGTGACTTAATACTTGGTTGCACGACTCTGTTCACCAAACATCTCTTATAGATGAGCCAATATTTAGTGTGCAGTCTTGATATCTTCATGTTGGTACTGAAGCTCATCAGATATCGAGCCCAACATGTAGTATTTAGCTTTGTTATCTTCATCCATCCACTTATCAAGAGACACTCTTTGTTTAGCGGATGGATGAGCTAGTAAGGTGGGGGGGTCCTGATTCAATACATGAGTTAACTTTTCGGAATCCAAAATAATTTTGAAGTTTCTGAGCCAATCCTTATAATTGGATTCGATCAGTCTATGGGTGTCCGAGATACGTGCTAGTGGGTTGGATGCAGACATTTTTCTATATAGAGTCAAAATTTTTAGTTAGATATTGTAATTAAAACTTGACCAATTTATTTAGGAGTTTAATTTTTAAATAAACTATTTTTCACTATTTTCTCAGATTCCTACACTCCCTCTGTAGAGATGCAAAAATCTCCATGATTATAGAATTCCAATAGGTGGTGCAGTCCCACCAACTGACTCATCACCTCACCTAACAGTTATTGATGATGGATTAGCCAATGAGTGGACAACTCTTGTCCAATGATTCTCTGATCATGGTGCACCCAGACTTGATCTCTAATTCATGAATCTCACCATACCTGAAATATTGATCCACTCCTTAGTTAAGTCAGACCCATCATTTGCACAGATTGGATTCCTAATTGGGTCTCTTAACATATCCAAAATATTGAGCCCAATTTATTCTCTAGCTCGTAGCATCCAATGCCTAAAAGACATGATTGCGTCTTTCCGATGCAACTGAACCACTGTGACCAGTCGAGAATAATCAACCCTGAAAAGGGTCCGCATATCTACAATGATGGAAGATCTTAGACTTAATCTTTTCTTAGGGAGATTTGATTTAGGTCTCTTTAAACTTGACTTACAATAGCCATAATAATTATGACTAACCTAATGGCATGGGTTAGCTCGGATTATTAACCACCTTAGATCAGGATTGGATCAACAAATATGGCCAGGTAAGCGAGATCGGTGGAAGGGATATGCCATTAACTTGACAAGAATGCATTCGAATCGAGTAGCTTCCAATTAAAAACTAGTCGGTCATATCTGCCAGACTTACCTTAGACATTAAATTGTTTAGCCAAAACTAATCAGGTTAGCTTACAATCCATACTCTAATCACTGAGCCTAATTAGGTCTTAGCTTGATTGATCACTCATGCGATTCGATCTTGATCCAGACTTAATCCTATTAGGCTGATCAATTTAAGCACTCTTGATCCCATCTAATCAACTCATGATTCGGTTTGATCAACTGCTAGACCTAATTAAGCTACCCCAGTCTGAACTTAATTTTATGAATATGTCTTAAATCTAAAAATTCTCGATTTTTAGACTTAACATATTTCATAATCTTAATTCTTAATTAAGTTTAGGGTTCACAAATAAAATATATAAATAAAATCCTAGGATTTTAGGATTTAGGATTTTATAAAAAATAAGTTTTAGATTTTTGATTAAGGACGAACGCACAGCACCCCTACACATCATAAGAACATCCCATTGAATGAAAGGAGAGGGCATTTAAACTCTGCTTTATTCTTATGATCGGACGACCAAGGAGAATGCCTTAATTAGAAATATAAAAAAGAAAACTACAAAACTAGTTAGATCTACATCATATATCTCATATATAAAAAATTGATCTAACTATAAATATATTTTGCATACATCTTCATGTATCATATCATGCATATTTTTAGATTTAAATTATCTCATAATTATCTAAAAAATCAAATTTAAATTGATCACATCAAAATAAATTATATTCTAGATAATTATGTAGAACTATTCTACAACTAGTCTAAACATGCTTTCATCATATCTCATATGAACAAAAAATTAAATAACTTTTTTTTTTATTTTTAAGATCTTATTATAATATTTATAATTATTAAAAAATAGTAAATAAATAGATCTAAAAATTATAATTAATTAAATTAAATTATGATCATGCAAGACTGTACATAGAATAATTCTATTCTACAATTAGTCATGCATCTTGTACAACCTAGATCTAAATTATTTAATTTTATTTTTTTTATTTTAGATCTAATCACATCTCATGTGACCTCTAAAATCATCTAATTATTATATCAAAATAAATTAAAATTAGATTTAATGTAACCTAGCTCTGATACCAGTTGAAGGAAAAATCCTATTTTTCGGATCAGGTTCATTCAGATCTGATTGGATTAAGAGAGATATTTCAAAAACTTTTCTCTTGGATCTATATCAAATCTGAGATTTTTCAGATCTAATATTATTGATCTAATAAATAAAATAAAATAAAAATAAAGGATAAATTAAATCTAAATTAATTTTACCTTGTAGCGGGTAATCAGATTATCCTGTGATGATCTTGATGTCTTCCTGAGGTTCTGGTTCTAGCCATGCAAGTGCCTTACCTCTTCCGATATCCACTTGGATAGGATCTGAAGATCTTCTCCTTCTTTATCACTTTTCCAAATATCATATCTGGATCTGATTTGGAAGATCTTCAAAACTCTTTTTGAAGATCGGGTGTCGTCTCTTGCAGCAGTGCTGCCTTCTTCCTTTCTCTTGCTTAGATCACACCAAACTGAAGCCCAAATGTTCTTGGGCATAGATACGAGAGAGAGGACCTGAATATGGCATAGAGGAGGGAGAGAAGCAGCCTTGTGGCATAGGCAATGGGCTAGAGTTCTGAATCTTAGGTGCAGATAGGGTTTATATAGATCCTGCTGCGCCATGCAGTGCCACATCATCCCGATCAATCATGTCAATTTTTGCAATTAGATCTAAATCTAATTAGTGGGATGACATCATCTGATCCAATCAGATAAGAGCCCTCTGAATCATCCTTAGATGGCACCAAGACTAGTCAAAGTCTAGTCTTTGGCGCCACTTAGGTAGAATCCCCGAAGCAACCTGGAGTCCCATCTGTTTGGGACTCTAGGCATCACAATCCATGGATGCACACCTCCCTAAGCATGCACCCCTTATCCTCCTATCTTTTTAGTAGGTGGACTAATCCAAATATTCTCTCCTATGATGATTTGACACATGGGCAGATGTCTAAGTGTCAAAGGTCAATGTTTGACCAAAGTCAAAAGACAAGATTTAGCAGGTGACAAAAAATGGCAGGTATTGTGTCAAATTCATCTCATAAATTAAGACAATCCTTTTCTAATCTGGACAAGCTTTCGTTAGACTAAGTAAAGGTACCGAGTGAGTCCAAACATATTTGACTCAGTCGAGATAATTTTTAATGATAATTATAGGAGAATATTAGGCTCAATCATGTGCTAGCACAATTTTCTTGAACATAATTGAATCTAATTCAAATCAATTGACCTAGATTAGTTCAATTGATGATATCTAGATTCAAATTCTTATTTGTATGATCTAGTTAGGTTCAGTTCTGTATGGTAATGAGATATGTCATGATCTCTATCATCGACATCATCGAAACACCTTCCGATGGATCAGAACTTTTCTGATTCAGACAACTAGTATGATTGACCATATAAATCATTTTAATTGCTCTCAAAATTCATCAGTGACACCTAGCAGCATATGATGGCAATCCATCAGAACTGAAAATGAACCTCTCGGTATAGTTACTTATGTGATTAAGTTCTTCTATCTTGAGTCCTGACTGGATTAGGGTTAAGGTGAACTCGTCAAACCCTAATATCCATCATATGATTAATCATTTGATTCAAGTCCAATGTGAAAATCTTAATAAAAACTCTTTCTATTATTTTACTCTGCCATGGCCATGGGCTTATTGACTTGATTCTCGTGATCATCATAGGGCTACTCCTTATCTACCGAGGTACATAGATTCCCTCTTGATGCAAACCAATTCCTACAATGAATATGCTATAGCCAACATACACCTCAGAATTTCAAATGATTAGGAGACCGAGTCATGGTATAGTCAAACTATAACACCCTCAAGGTGAACTGTCGATGCACCTCCGGTCAAAGAACTAGACACACAACTACAGCTTCAAGTCAGTCATCGACGAGAAGGTAGACTTCCTAATGATTGCTCGAGATGGTTACGCTTAATGCCCTCATTCTCTAATGAGTACCTATACTCTCACTTCGGTGTCACTACACCATAGACTCAAGACTCATCTACTATAAAGAAGTGATTGTATACCAATCTTCCGGATCAATCACCATCCTCATGATAATCCTACGATCAAGAGCATTTTATGAGTTAATAATGAAAATTTATATCTTAAATTTTTAACTCTTGAAAATAAGAATTATCATTGCCATTTAACTCAAGGGATGTATCACAGACACTAAATACACATTATGATAGAAAATAATCTATTTTATTATTTATAGTTAAAATTATAATTTTGCCCATAGAAGTATATAATAAGTGTCAGCCAATTTTGGCTTCTAGGGCATACATATCTAACAAGAAGCTGAGGGGAGGATCGTCAAGCTAGAGGCATGCGAGGCGAAGTCGATCTTGGAGGCAGTACCTTTGAATGTTCTTTCTTTCCTTCTTTTTTTTGCTTTAAATGCAGTCTCCCGTTAATGCCGATCCACTACCTCGAGGGATTTTCTTGAAACTTTTGATAAAAAGCTTGAAAAAAGGAAGTCCACCATTTGAAGAAGTTGAAGAAGATGGAGGACGACCTTCAAGCTTCGCGAAAGAATGCTTTGAAAATGACCAAAGAGGTCACATGCCTTCAAAATTTGCACATGAGGAACTCCGTAAGTTTCAGCATTCGAAAAGGGAGCTTCAAGAGGGAGCTTGCTGAGCTTCAAAAGAATGCGAGCGAGAAGTCCTGGGCACTGATGGTGAAGATCAGCTCCTTCGAGACTTAGCTCAAAGCGGCGAAGGAGATAATTGCTGGAAGAAAGTTTGTCGTGGTCTTCTGATAAGGCACGGTATGAATGGGACTAGTTAAAGAAGTTCTCCGTACTTCAAAAGCAGCTGCATGATGCCAAGCTCACATATGATACCTACCGGTTGGGCTAGAGCAAGAGGATATGCCAGCTAGAACAAAAGCTTTATGCTTCCAATGACGAAGTAGCCCGACTCCAGCGACGACTTGATGACGGCTTTCAGGCTGGTACGTGCAGTGAGAATGAAGAGATCTGCTCCTAGAAGATGACCATCGGCAAACTCCTGGAGTCGGTCGGTGCAGAAAAAGTCGAGGTGCAGCGGCTGAAACTTGAGCTGACTTATGAGCATCAAGCTTCCAAGGATGCGGAGGCCTAGTTTGAGATCTTAAGGAGGAGACTGTGAGAGTCGGAGGAGCACTAACGTCGAGCTGACAAAATGTATCATGATAACATGATGAGGTGGAGGGAGCTCGAGGAGGAGGTCGATCGTCTAAAGGAATCTCTAGTAATGGCCTCCAGTCCAAAGTCTGAGGAGTTCGGTCCTTCTTAGGACTTCAGTGGCCTTTCTCCTTCTTCTTTTTTCTCATGTAGTTGGTCTTGTCGACCTGTATTTCATTTGTAATGAATTTATATTGATAATAAAATGGTACCTTTCTCATCATTTTTGTCTTGCATGAATCCGATGTTTGCTCGTGGCTTTGTTTTCTTCACTTTATTTTTCTTTGTATTATTCTCTAATGCTTGTTGTGGATGTCGAGTTGGGGTCTCTTCTATGAACTAAGACGAAGTTCCATTCTTCGTATTCGACGTAGTCGGGTAGTTGTAGAAGGAGCGCATGTAAGGGTTGTCGATGAGGCTTCTTCTTTCCTCTCATCTCTGGTCAATAGGGTCTTAGCTTTTGCTCTTGTTAGGATGAGATTTTCTTTCTATTGCTTTTATGGCTGTAGGGGCATATTTGGACCATTGACAGAGCCTCTCCCCTCATTTCATCTTAGTTTGATGAGGTCTTCGACTTTACTCATGTTAGGATGAGGTGTGGCTTGTGGGGGCGCATTTAGGCCGTTGACAAGGCCTCTCCCTCCATCCCATCTTAAATGGACGAGGTCTTTGACTTGCTCATGTTAGGATGAGATTTTTCTTCAATTCCTAATGTGGCTTGTGGGGGCGCATTTGGGCCATTGATAGGACCTCTCCTCCCATCCAGTCTTAAATGGAAAAGGTCTTCAACTTTGCTCATGTTAGGATGAGGTTTCCCTCCTGCTCCTAACTTGGCTTATGGGAGCACCTTTGGGTTGTTGATAGGGCCTCTCCCCCCATCCCATGTTAAATGGACGAGATCTTTAACTTTTCTTATGTTAGGACGAGGTTCCTCTCCTATTCCTAATGTGACTTGTAGGGGCACAGTTGGGCTATTGATAGGGCCTCTCCCCCATTCCATCTTAAATGGATGAGGTCTTCGACTTCTATCAGGATGAGGTTCTTCTTCTGTTCCTAACATGGCAATTTTTATTATGCCACGAAGCTCAAAATGTTATTATCTATCATTACAGATATGCACCAAGAGCAAAGATGTTAAAGTAAGAAAATTTTATTGAATTAAAATTATTAATAATACACCCATAAATTTTTTAAGTTTCACGGTCGGGGTAGGTCGACTCCTCCGAATTTCTTTAGGTAATATGTCCTAGGTCGGATGACTTTCTTGACTTCGTAGGGTCCTTCCCAATTTGGGGCGAGCTTCTCTTGGTTTTGGGGTTGAGAAACAACCGCTCTCTGTAATACCAAATCTTCCACTCTGAATATTTTGTCTTTGACTCTGGAGTTGTAGTATCAGGCCACCCTATGTCTGCAAGCAGCCATCCGAATTTGGACTTCTTCTTGCTTCTCCTCCAGTAAGTCGAGGCTAGTTCTAAGGTCTTGTGAGTTGTTCTATTCATTGAAGGCTACGACCCGTGCCGATGAGAGCTTGAGCTCAATTGGGATGACTGCCTCCATTTTGAAGGCTAGGGCAAATGATATTTCTCCAATTGGCAGTCTTTGAGTAGTTCGGTATGCCCAAAGTACATAGTAAAGCTCATCTACCCAAGTCCCCCTTACTCTTTCAAGTCTTGCCTTAATGCCCTGCAGTAAGGTTCTATTGGTCAATTCTGCTTCACCATTTGCCTGCGGATGGACTACTGACGTGAAGTAGTGGAAAATGTTCAAATCTTCATAGAACTCAGCAAACTTCGCCCCAGCAAACTACCGCCCATTGTCTGTTATGATGGTCCGAGGCAGGCCAAATCTGTAGATGGTAGACTTTCAGATGAAGTCCTATACTTTTGCTTCAGTAATTTTTGCCAGGGGTTTAGCCTCGATCCATTTGGTAAAGTAGTCGATTGCAATCAAGAGAAACTTTCGCTATCTAGATGCCATCGAGAAGGGTCCAAGTATATCCATTCCTCATTATACAAATGGCCAAGGTGCACTTAATGGGGTAAGCTCGGAGGTCGGTTGTCTTTGTATATTTACATTCCTTTGGCAGTGATCGGATCTTTTAACTAGTCCAGAAAGTCCTGATACAGGGTCGGCCAGTAGTAACCTTATTGGAGCAGCTTGTGAGACAAAGATCTGATGCCCAAATGGCTTTCACAATTTTTTTCATGTACTTTCCATAGTGCAAAGTTGGCTTTTGAGGGTCAGAGACATCTCAAGAGGGGCAAGGAATATGACCTTTTGTATAGCTTATCTTCATACAAAATATATCGGGAGGCTTGGTTTCTCAGCTTTCGAGCTTCTTTTGGATCATAAGAAAGCATCCCGTCTTTGAGATAAGCGACCAATGGGTCGATCCAGCATGGCTCCTGATTAATCTACATTATAGATTGTGTTTCTTCCATACTTGGAAATTTCAGTATTTTGAAGTATACTTCTTCCGGTAGTTCGTTGGGAGCAAGTGTAGCGAGTTTGGATAGGAGGTCGGCTCTAGTGTTCTATGCCCTTGGTATCTACTGAATGCCGAAGCCATTGAAGGCCGAGGTTAAACTCTTCATTTTCTCAAGGTATTTTATCATGCTTTCTTTCCAAGCTTCATAGATGCCACTGACTTGTCCCACTATCAACTATGAATCACTATAAACTTGGAGCCGATCTGCTTCTAGTTTGTTTGCTATTCTCAACCCAAGTATCAGAGCTTCATATTCTGCTCCATTGTTTATTGTAGAAAACTCAAAGCATAGGGCATATTCAATGATGACTCCTTCGGAATTGACTAGGATCAATCCAGCGCCTGCCCCAGAAGCGTTGGAAGAGCCATCTACATACAAGGTCCAAAAACCTTCGAAAAGGTCTATTATTTCTTTAGGGGATCTCGGTTGTAACCATAGAATGCTGGCTTCATTCTACTCAGGTTTGGCATTATCCAAGATCATGCATTCAATAATGAAATTGGCTAGTATCTGAGCTTTGATTTACAACCAAGGTCGATAATGAATGTCGAACTCCATCAGCTCAATAGCCCACTTTGCTATTCTTTTAGAGGCATCTATTTGATGAAGGACTGCCTTGATTGATTGATCAGTGAGGAGTGTTATAGTGTATCCCAGAAAATAAGGTTAGAACCTTTGAGCTATAATGAACAATGCATAAGTTAGCTTTTCTAACTTGGTATACCTGGTTTCAGCATCCCTCACTCGACTCATTTAATAGACCGACCATTGCACTTTTGCATCTTTCTTGACTAGGACAGCAGCTAGGACTATAGGAGAGACTGCCAGATATAAACATAGTTCTTCATCGGGTTCAGGCTTGGCAAGTAGGAGAGGTGAGCCAGGGTAGTCCTTGAGTTCTTCAAATGCTCATTGACATTCTGCAGTCTAGTAGAAGTTTTTTGATTGTTTAAGGATCTAGAAGAAGGGCATACATCACTCGACCGACTTCGAGATGAAGCGATTTAGCAATGCCACCTTTCCAATTAGGCGTTGAACATTTTTTATTGATTTTGCAGCAGTCATTTTCTGGATGGCTCAGATCTTCTCTGAATTTGCTTCAATCTCTTGTCTTGAGACTATGAATCCTAAGAACTTCTTTGAGGTTACACCGAAGGCACACTTGATCGGGTTCAGCTTCATTTTATACTTTCGAAGAGCATTGAAGGTTTCTTCAAGATCGATGACATGATTAGTTGAAGTTTGGCTTTTGACAAGCATGTTATTCACATAGACCTCCATGTTACGATCGATCTATTTTTTGAAGATTTTATTAACTAGGTGCTGATAGGTCGCACCTGCATTTTTGAGCCCGAAGGATATAACCCTATAATAATAAAGACCATGGTTAGTGATAAAAGTGATTTTCTCTTCATCTTCCGATTCCATCCAGATTTGGTTGTAGTCAGAGAAGGCATCCATGAAGGTGAGGAGCTTGTGGCCTGAAGTTGCATCCACCAGTTGATCAATCCTGGGCAGGGATAACTGTCCTTTAGGTAGATCTTGTTCAATTTTTTGAAGTCTATGTACATTCTTCACTTGCCGTTGGCCTTCTTGACCAGGACCACATTGGAGACCCAGCTAGGATAATGGACTTCTCGGATGAATCCAGCTTTGGGAAGCTTGTCAACCTCTTCTGCTATTGCCTTTTGCCTTTTCGGTGCATGGCCTCAGACTTTTTCTTTTATTGGTCTGTACTTCGGATCAACAGCCAGCCAATATTCCATGACTTTGGCATCGATTCTCGATATATCTGCTGGGACCTAGGCAAAGACGTCGGCATTCTTCTACAAGAAGGCAATGAGCTGCTCCTGAACTCCATCTTCCAACCTGGATCCAATCTGCACAGTATGTTCTACATTTCCATCATTCAGGGGTATGGCTATAAGATCCTTCATGGGTTCGCTTCACTCCTTAGTAAGGTCATCACGAACATCTAATCCATCAATTGGGCAAGGGTTGGGTTGGCTACTTTTTTGCAAAGCAATAGCATAGCAATGTCTTGCCATAATTTAGTCTCCTCTAATTTCTCCAATTTCATAGCTCATCGAGAACTTCACTTTTAAGTAGTAGGTCGACACTACAACTCAGAGAGCATTTAGTCCAGGTCGGTCAAGAATTACATTGGCAGATGGAGCTTTTACAACCAAAAAATCGACCCATGCTCTGGCTCGCTTTGGGTATTGCCCTGCAGCCACAGTCAGAACTATTATGCCTTCAACTGGCACAGCATCGCCAGTGAAGCCCACCAATGAAGAGTTCATAGGTCCCAAGTGGTTATTAGGTATAGACATTTTAGAGAAAGCATCATAAAACAAGATATCGATAGAGCTTCCATTATCTACCAAAATGCGACGTACATCATAATCAGTAATGTTTAAAGAAATTACAATCACATCATTATGCGAGAACTGAACTTCTTGGGCATCCTCATCAGTGAAAGCAATGGGTTCCTCAGTCCTCTACTTCTTTACCTGCTCCATCGATCCACAAGCCTCCTACCGAATTCCCCCAGATATGGTATTGATGATGCCGAGGGATGGTCGATCGTCCTACTGCTCCTCCCTCCTTAGTGGTTTGGATAGTGGGGGTAACCTCGACTGGTCCCCTCTTTCTTCAGACCGACATCGTAGAAATCAGCCAAGTCTACCTCGCCTGATGAGCTTCTCGATCTCATCTTGGAGCTGGATGCATTCCTCAGTATCGTGACCGTGGTCATGATAGTAAAGGCAGTACTTGTTGGGATTACGCCTACTAGGGTGAGAGCATATTTTTTCCAATCTTGGTAGTTGCTCCTTAATTTCAATTAGAATTTGAGTTTTCAAAGCATTGAGGGAAGCATAGTTATGGAACCTTTGGAGGGGAGAACTCCACCGTGCCCTTCTGTCAAGGCTTCTTTGTCTCTAAGTCCGAGGAGGAGTTCGGGCCTGCTTACGCTCGAAAGGAGTTTGGGAGCACGATCGAGCTTTGCTCGACTTTTCTTCAACTATGGGCATACTTGATTCGCCCGCTCGCCACTCTCCAGCGACTTCATTATCCTTGGTCTTAAAGGCCTCTTCTGTTTGAGCATAACCTTCAGTCCAAGCGAGCATATCAACAAAATCCCTGGGGTACTTCTTTTTCAAGAAGAACAATAGATCATTCTTCTAAAGGCCGTCCTTTAGTGTGACCATAGTAACAGACTGGTCCAAGTTTTGGACCTCCAGTGCAGCAGTGTTGAAACAGATCACATAGGCCCAGATGGACTCTCTTTCTTTTTGCTTGATGTTGATGAGGGAGTCTGAACCACAGTGGGAGTGCTGGCTGCTAACAAAATGAGCCACGAACTGATGGCTCATCTAATCAAAGAAAAAGATGGTACCCAACTTGAGGGTCGAGTACCAGTTTCTTGCTGCCCCTTTCAGAGTAGAAAAGAAAGCTCAGCATAGAATAGCATCCGACACGTCATGGAGCAGCATCATCATCTGGAAGGCCTTTAGATGGTCAATCAGATCGATTGTCCCATCATAACTCTCGAATTGGAGGAGCTTGAAGTTCAGTGGGATCACCTCCTGCATGATTCTTTAAGAGAAGGATGGGTCAGAGCAGATGTCATCAACATGATCGATGGAGATGTGGTA
This sequence comes from Cocos nucifera, assembly GCA_006176705.1. Classification (NCBI taxonomy): domain Eukaryota; kingdom Viridiplantae; phylum Streptophyta; class Magnoliopsida; order Arecales; family Arecaceae; genus Cocos; species Cocos nucifera. The sequence continues at coordinate 32,918 of QRFJ01001952.1, read as the reverse complement.
GAGCTCATCAATCTTCCTATTCATTTTTTGAAGCTTTTAATCAAGAAGATTCTCACGATCGTAGATCTCCAAGGTCTTCTGATAGAATGGGGGTAGAGTTCCTCCGGGGGTTGAATCATGGTTGGAGCAGGGACTCTTTACCCTCTGCTTCCTCTTTCTGGAGGTTACAGGCCAACTCGCCCAAGTCGGCCATCCCCAAACTAGATCCTAGGGTTCGGATGAGGCTTGCTCCTACTGAACTGGTGCCAAATGCTGCTGCTGCCGCATGGCCTGCACTGCTTCAGTAAGGTCTCTTACTTGCTGGACCAGCAGGTTAAATTGCTCTGCATCCATCATTACATTGGTGGAGGAGCTTGGGATGTCAGAGAAGAAGTGCGAGCAGGTAGATCTAGGTGAGATCTGACCGCAGAGGTGGTTGACCATTGGGTTGAGGCCTTCCTAGGAGGCATTTTCGTAAGATCCACCAGGGAGGAAGAATTCTGGGAGAGAAGAAGAGAGATCTTTGCTGGGCACTCCTTTAAGAATAAGAAAATCATGGGTTTCTTCCTCTAGCACTAATTCTGTTGGTGCAAAATCTGGTTGATGCCGAATTTGAAGCTAGAGTCAGAGAAGATGAGGTCGCCATCGGTGATCTATAAAATAAGTCTCATCTAGAGTTGGGAGTGGTGGCTCCGACAAGACCCTCCAAAGATCAAGTCAACCCTTTCACCCAATAGAAATGGAATGCTTAGAGAGTTTTAGAGCAGAGTATTGAACAGAAGTTAAGAGCTTAGAGAAGAAAGCGTATGTCGAGGATCTCTTATATAGACGAAGTCTGTAACAAACTGATAGTGACAGTCATAACCACCTAGTAGTGGGCCATTTAGGGCCACATGGAGTTTGTTATGGAGGGTAGTGTCTGTTGTCGTGACGTGCCATCTTGTTGGATCTGACAGCTAGGGTTCAGATGGGGGTAGCCATGGGTAATGGAGAACTTTTGATCACCATTGTTTCAAGAGAGTTCGAGGGTGATCAGAATCGAATGTGCACAGACTATTGCTTGCAGCATCGAGGGTGTATGCCGAGGTCCTTTCGAGTTGCTCGAAGAAAGAATTTGAAAGAAGTTCATCAAGAGAAGAAGTTCGAAAGGAGTTCGACTGCTAAAGAAGTTCGACTGCTGAAGAAGTTTGATTGAAGGAGAAGTTCTGAAGGAGTTCAACTATTGGAGAAGTTCGACTGAAGGAAAAGTTTTGAAGGAGTTCGTCTGCTAGAGAAGTTTAACTGAAGAAGAAGTCCGGAAGGAGTTCATCTACTGGAGATGTTCGATTGCTAAAGAAGTTTGATTGAAGGAGTTCGACCACTAAAGAAGTTCAGAAGGAGTTTGGATGCTGGAGAAGTTCGAAAAAAGTTTGCCCGTTGAAGAAGTTTGGTTGAAGGAGTTCGACTGTTGGAGAAGTTTGGAAGGAGTTTGGCTGCTGGAGAAGTCCGAAAAAAGTTCGTCCACTGAAGAAGTCCGATTGAAGGAGTTCGACCGCTGGAAAAGTTCGAAAGGAGTTCGAGCTAGCCAGGCTGGGCCATTTGCTTTCTATGCAACTACTTCCATCGTTCAAGTTCATCCGAATGGAGTTTGACCATAGGAAGAACAACCGCTCGAATATGAGGAGTTCAGTCGCTGGGAATTTGACTGCAGGGAGTCCACTAGGCATATAATAAAGCACAGAAGCTCGTCTAAAACCACTCTGAGATTGGATATTTAGCCGAACTTTGGTGGAAATGGGTTTATCCCCGACTAATGTTAAATCTAAACATAATTCAAAGCATAAAAAATAGATCCTAGAATTTTTAGATCTAGGATTTAGTAGAAAGTAAGTTCATCCTTTCATTTTTCTTCTTCATGACTACCATCACAACGACACCCCTACACGCCATAAAAGCACCCCATCGAATGAAAAGAGAAAGCCTTTAAACCCTTCTATCTCTTATGACCGAACGGCCATGGTGACTATCCCATTCGGAATACTTGATAAAAGCACGATGTTGTCGTTAAGATATCATATTTATCAGTTTAATCTAACTTCTTAAAATAATTAAAAATAAGTAGAAAATAGTGAGTCGGATCGAATCCATAGAAAAGGCTGTGCTTTGATTTGAAATCTTTGATTTTTAAAAAAGAAAAGAAAAGGATTTGAAAATGGAATTGAAGTTGGAAATTAAAATCAGAATTTAAATCATGCGAAAAAATAAACTTGGTACTAGAATCTACTAATTAGATCTTAGCATCTACTTGCAATAAAATTAAAGAGCAATTAAAAATAAAAAAAACTAAAATTTAAATAGCTAAAAAAGTAAATTTTGCATTAATTAAAAGTTCAAAATTTAATTACATAAAATTTAAAAAAATAAATAAATAAATAAAAATTAAAAGCAGCTGATCTTGATCTCAGATCAGCATCAGCATGAAGATGGCATAAACCAGCTCTTCCTCTGGGCACCAGTTGCCTCGAATCCACCATAAACCCAAAGCTTGGCTTTCCCCTATACCAAGGCTTCACCTTGACCGAAGACATTGAATTCTGGAGGCCTGGGGTCCTATTTGTAGAGTTAGGAGGGCAGGAGATCCTTTGTTGCAGGCAATATGGCACTAAGATAGTCTTTGATCGGCAAAAATAATGAAATTTGAGTAAAAATCAAATTAAAAGTGTCCCTAGATGAGTTCTGTTGCTTTAGGTGAATTTTGGCCATCAATTTTTGATCAAGTAGCTCCAAAATCATTAAAAACCATGGTGTATCAACCCAGATCAAGTCGGATTAAACGTAAGCCATCGGATCGAGTCTTGATGGAAGAAATTGGGTTGTTGATCGCGTTTGATGAAGCCTGGATCGAGTCGAATGCATCATGGACCGTTGGATTGACCTCTGGTGTGAGCGCTGCTGTTGGATGATGATCTATGCAAAATCTGAAACCAAATTAGATTAGGAATGAACCACAACCGTTCGATCAAAATCGACCAAAATCTGGACCGCACGATGGCACCTTCACTATAGCGTGAACCCTGTGGACTGGCCGCATCGAACACCTGGACCAATCAGTGCATGCATTTTCGGTATGAATTTATCTTTTTACTCCTGCATGCCGTGTGAAAAATATGTAAACCTCTTCGAGGTCTACGCGTGCCACTTGGTGGCTTCTGATTGGTCTTCTGTTGCTGAGCTGACGGTTCATGATCGTTCTGTGGACCAACGGGTGGCCTTTGTGGTTGAGCCGGCTTGGATGGCACATTGGCCTGGCTTGGCTTTGCGGCTTGGCTGGCAGAGCCGACTGAGCTATTTTTTCTTTTTTTATTTTATTTTTTTCTTTAAAAATTCGTATCTTATATGTTTTAGCTCCATTTTGCTTTAAACTTATTTTGTTATGACCAAAAAATTAAGCTCTTTTTACTGATAATAATATTTTATTTTTTAATTTTTATTATTTTTTAATTAATTTTTAAATTAATAAAAATATTAATTTCTCAAAAATATGTATAAATTAATCATTAATTCTTAAAAATAAATATAAATTAATCATTAAATTACTATTTTTATCAATAAATTTATGGTACTTATCATATCCTTCAACTTAAGTTTTGCTCATCCTCGAGTAAAGAAAGAATTTAGTTTTAGATACCTTTTAACTTTAGAGTTTAGAATTTTACTAAGCAATTTTTCAAAATAGCCATTGATGTTCAGTAGAGAATTAATAAGGTATGTCATTGGAATATTAATACTTACTAATATAAAACTTAAGTGAAGAACATTAAATTTTTTTGAACTTTTTCTAAATTATCCCTATCTTTATCTCTGCATCGTCTAAACTTTCATATGGATAAGAGTATTGTCACTTCTATCCTTCATTTATTGCACTTCTTTTTATTCACATTGCCTACTTTTTGATGCAAATATCATTGCTTACTTAAACAATGGGATCCAATTACTCCGTGGAAAATCAATGCATCTCTTCTTCTTTTTTTAACGTTGTACCGCTATTTTGTATCATAATCCCTTAAACTTTCTATTTGATCCATGTAGCGAGTCTTGGGCCAATGACTTTCAAACTAGTTGGCTTTAAGGTACTAGGTATAAAATACCCCTCGGGCTTACTAGCTCGAATCAAATAGACTACGAGTTAAGACTAGCTTTACAATAAGTTTCTTTGCCTTTTCCATATTTTGATGCGAAACTCAATGCTTGCTTAGGCAAAGAGGCCCGGTTACTCAATAAAAAGTACTTAAAAATTATTTTATTTTATTTTTTTATGAAGAAATATATGGTTACCATATACAAACCCATAAAAAGTAGACTCTTCTTTGATGCTAGTAGAAAAAAATAAGAATTGCTCAAAGAAAAATTATTTATATTCTAGACTTAACTCTTTATTAGATTTTCTTAATACTTGATTCCTCAATATCTCATAGATTCTCTAATCTGTGCATCAATTTTTTTAAAAAAATATACTTAATTCTTAAGCATAGTCGGATGTCTAAATGATAAATACTAACTTTTTTGAGGACTTTAAAAATTTTAAAAAATTTTATTTTTCTTTCCCCCAACTTAATCGACATTGTCCTTAATGGAGGAAAAAAAATAAAAGATGTAATAAATAATAGAAAAAAATACACCTGACTCAATGTGTTTTTGGTTCAGTATGTGCCTTTAAGATTTAAGCTCTCCCTCTAACTTATTCAACATGTCCTAAAAAAAAACTAAAAAAAATTAGATGCAAGAAAACTAAATATTAGGTTGTCTCCCAATAAGCGCTAAGTTTACCATCTTCAACCAGACATAAGGTAGCTTACTTATCCTGTGTCAAATAATGTATTGATAAATTCCAACGATTTTGGATTGCCAATCTCAGGAAGATAATTTATGATCCCTTTATTTATATATTCATTATTAATTTTGGGAACATAGTTTGTGACCCCAATCTCAGATCTTTGTTTGTTAAGAATTTTTCCTATTTATTTTTCTAAAATGCTTGTGTTTTGAGTTTTTATATTAGGAGATAAATTTGATGTAATAGGTTCTGGAAGGGTGTCTATAGATGGTTTTAATTTGGAAGATAAATTAATATGATCTTGTTCAAACAACTCTATTGATACTTCATTATATGCCTCTTGGTTTATGTAAGAAGACTAGCTTGTAAGGATGAAGAGAATAGGACTTCAAGTTTATAGGACTCGGGTAAATCATCCGTTCTCTTCTTTTCTTTATCTATCTCATTCAAATCGGAACCAGCATCAGTACTAGTTTCAGGCTCAGGTTCTTCTATTTGGTTAGTCTCAGTACTAATCTTTTTTTTAAAATTTTTATTTTGACTAGCATCAGTACTAGCCTCACTCACCTGGTCTTGGTATGGATCCTTAAGAATCCTATCACTTCTAAGTTCAGAAATTATTTTAACATCATTAAATTGAGGATTCTTGGGTGGAATATTGAATTGATGATTAAATCTAGATGGTTGGTAGATATTAGGTGGGTTATTTATAGTCAGTAGGTTCGGTAATTGACCCAGTTCTCTCCTCATGCTAGACTTAACTAATTATCCTATTTGTGCTTCTAGTCTGGCGATGGATTACTGTTAGATCAAAATTGATTATTATTGACTTAAAATCAATTATTGTATTTGATTAAATCTATCGTCGGCTAGATTGGTCTATTGAGGAGGTGGGTAACATGGCTGATTATAATGTAATGGCTGGATGGATTGACTAGGCTAACCATTATTATAGGCATAGTTTTGATATTAGGGCTTATTTTGATAGTTATAAACATGTGAAATTTGGGTCTAAGCTTGAGTCTATTGTCTAAGAAAAATTAGGATGGTTGCTCCAATTTGGATGGTATGAATTTGAGAATGGGTCATTAATCGGCTTAGAGTAGCCTTGAGCAGTTTGGACTTATTCTTGAAAAAATTGTGTAGCTGTGGGACATTCACTCACAAGATGGGTTAGACTGGTATAGATTGAACAAATCTCCTGATAATTAGAAGGTGATGTGTATTATACAGGAGATTGTTGATCTAGGTTTAGGAATTGATCTAATTTCTAGGCAAGAAGGTCGACTGCATCTAATTTCTAAGCTAATTGATTCAAGTTAGCCTTAGAACTAGATTCTGGATGTTTGATCTCATAAATTCCTACCCGGCTTTAGTAGAAAGAAAATGAAGCATGGTTGATCGAGTTTTCACTTAGGATTTTAAATAAGGCATAGGCTTCATCCTCACTCTTATTCATGAATGCACCTTCATAAGATGCATCTACCATCTATTTATATTGGTCTCCTAAGTCCTCATAAAATGTTTGAACAATTTGCCACTTAGATATACCATGGTATGGGCATTTTCTAAGAAGGTCCTTTAAGTTTCTTCCATGATTCATGAATTTGTTTCCCTGGAAGCTAAGCAAATTCAATGATAGCTCACCTCATGGTGTTGGTTCGGCCTATGGGATAAAATTTCTTAAGGAATTCATATTGTAATTCAACCCAAGTTTTAATTGGTCTTCCTATTATGCCAAGCCAGTACTTAGCTTTGTCTTTTAAAGAAAAAGAAAATAAGATTAGTCTAAGGGCATCATCAGAAAAATTTTGGATCCTCACCATTGAGCAGATTTCTAAAAAGTCATCTAGATGCTTATAAGGGTCTTCGTTGGTGTTCCCATAGAAGGATGGAAGCATCTGGATTATAGTCGACTTGATCTCATAGTGGATAGCATGTATATCAAATAACTGGATACAAGTCGATGGATTATAAGTGGAAGAAATAAAATATTCCTTCATCTGCTTAAGTAGTTCATAATTTTCAACTATTTGATTATTATTTGGTTTAATGTGAATCAATCATCAGTTTTAGGATTTGGTTCAACTAGATCAGAAAAACGATCTCCTACAGTGCATATGTTAGTGCAACCTAACCATGTGGTTCAAAAAAAATTTTAATTTTTAATTTTTTTTTATTTTTTTAAAATTTTTATTAATTTTAATTTTTTTATTATGTTGTTATTATTATTATTTTATTTTATTTTCAATTTTTTTAGATTTTTTTAAAATTTTTTTATTAATTATTATTATTATTTTATTATTTTATATTTTTAATTTATTATTATTTTTATTTTATTTTATTCTTTAGGAAAAAGAAGAAGAAAGAAAGAAGAGTTTTAAAGAAGAGATCCTAAGGAGTTTTAGAGCTAAAAAGAGAGAAAGAAGAATCAATTTTAATTAGGTTTAATGTTGGTTAGCAATCAAGTTAGGCAAACAATCCTGACTAATGGTTGTCCTAAATCTAGACAGCTACTAACTATCAAGTGTGAGGATTTGTGGTGCTCCCAAGCCTTGAGAGGCCATGGGAAGAGTCAGGGGGTTGGCTCTGGGCATTGGAGGGGCTTGGTTGGTGCTTTAGAAACTTGGGATACAAGGTGAAGCAAGGAACCAAAGCTCGAAAATCAAGACTGTAGAAAGAATATTTTCTGCAGGTTAGTCGGCTCAATCCAAAACTAGATCGGCTAAGTCTTAGTGCACAAGCAAAACAGAGAGTTATGCATTCGAGACTGCTGGCACAGCATAGAACTGGGCCAACTCAGTTTCAAACTGAGCCGACCCAATCAAACTTAGCCAGCTCAGTGCTGAGACTGAGCTGGCTCAGTGCACGGGCAGAGTTATGCGAGGGTCTGGGTTGATCCTAGGGATCTTAAGGCCTAGTTTGAGAGATCTTAAGAGGGCTAATTCATGTATGGATCAGGTCTAGATCCAAAGGATGAGAGCATGGGAGACATGGGTGTACATGGGCTTGGTGAGTGCTTTTATGTATTGGATTAGCCGAGGAGTTATTTGGTCGGGCCTAATGGCTATTTATAAATACATAGGTTGTATTAGGATTTCATAATGCTATGAATGCTGTGGAATATAGACCTTTTCTCCCTCAACTCTCTTCTTCTCTTCTCTCTAGAGTTGCCACCCTAGGGTTCTTGAAGAAGCCTTAGAGAAGGGAGCGTCTCCCTCAAGCCCAAAAAGGGAGGTGCCCCATCACAGATCCAGATGGAGGATTGGTGGTTTGCTGCCCATAGAGAAAGTCATAGGTTTCTTAAGGTCCATGCTAAAGATCAGGGGCTTCCGCAATATGGTATCGGGGCTTGTGATGCCAAGGATGATTGGCGTTCGAACGATATCATGGGTCTATAATTTGGTATCAGAGCTAGGTGATGCTTGGAACATTGTGGACGATAATATGGTATTAGAAATAATTTCAGAGCCTGATGGTGCAGGTTTCAGAGCCTGATAGTACATGGAAGGGAAGGAGAAGTCGTACAAGATGAAATTAGAAATCTGCACAAGAATTTCATGGTATGTCTCAAATTTACCTTGTTGTTGCTGTGGTTTGGCCAACCGGGAGCAGCAAGTTGAAGGTGGAGGTTGAGAGGATTAATGGAAAGGATTTTTCCTAAGATGGAAGGATTTGGTGTATGATTTGCTGATCGATCTTGGTGGAAAAGCCGGGGTGTATGACGGTTATGTGATAGGTAGGAAGCGCTGAAGTGCTGCAGTAGCACTTCCCTGAAGATGTAGAGCTGAGAGAGGCTCGGCGATGCAGCAGTCGAGGAAGGTATCTCAGCAGAGAGCATTAGGGTTCTCTAGAAAGATAGGCAGTATAGAGCTATTGAAGAGAGGTTTCCCAAGGGGTAATGGTTGAAGGAAGGTTGAAGAAGTGACTATACGTCCTTCAATGTTAGGAAGACGGAGAAGTAGTCAGAGATGTATTCAGTGGTTCGATCAGAGCATGGATTTACGAAGCCTTGAGGATGATGGAAATGGATGATCCATGGAGGTTCGGCAGATTAGGACTAGATGGCTATAGAGCGGCACAAAGACAAGGTCAGGGAGCGCTAGAGTGCTGTAGGAGCGCTATCCTAGAGGCACAGGGGCTGAGAGAGGCTCGACGGTGTAGCAGCCGAGGAGTGTATCTCAGCAGAAAGTGTCAGTGGTATCTCAGGGAGATTGGATGCAGATCTTAGGGAGAGCCGAGGGATCTCAGGGTGCGCCAGGAGGTCTCTAACAGTCGAAAGTATCATGGATCAGATTTCTTCTGTAGGAGCACTAGGGAGAGTCATGATTCAGGTGGAGGATGGTTCTCTGGGTGCAATTAAAGCGATGGCTGGTGTAGGGATAGAAGAGAAGGACTAGGGTGGAATTTTCTATGGTTCAGTCGCTGGTTTCAGAAGAGTTGGATGAGCTCTCGGGTTTCGGAGGTGCCCACGGATTGTGAAAGTATTTAAGATGGCTTTGAAGAGGGACACAGAGTATGAAGGGTTCGAAGGGGCAGCGATGGTGTTCGAGATGCAGCAATAGGCTCAGCAATACAGCATTGAGTGGTTGGCCTCGAGGGATTCAGTGATAGAGTCAGCTTCTGTAGCATCAGGTGGACTTCGGATATAGGTGGAGCTTTGCAGTGGTGGCTTCACAAGTGGAGAGAAAATTTGGCATGAGTTTAGAGTGCCAGTGATACACAGCTCTAGGTGGAGCGGTGGGTGCAGGTAGACAAGAGTAGCTCTGAGGAGATCATGTCAGATAGTACAGCATATGTGCAAAAATATTGTAGGTTCTCCACGAAAGTCTAGAGAAAGTGATGCAGCTGCTAAGCAAAAGGGATTCTACAATTTCAGGATGGTGCCAAGAAGCAAGCATAGGTCTTCAGCAGTGGAGGCAGTCATCCCAAAGGCCTCAAAGGTACATAACAGCTGAAGAGGATTGGCAGAGGCGATGTTTGCATCGGTGCTATCAAGTGCATAGGGATAGTAGGATCGTGCAGGAGGGCATTGCCAAGGGGTTTGCCAAGGCTTGGGACACCAAGATGGAGATTATAAGGATTTGTAGCGCTCCCAAGCCTTGGGAGGCCATGGGAGGAGTCAGGGGGTTGGCTTCGAGAATTCTAGGGGTTTTGTTGGTGCTTCGAAAACCTAGGACATGAGGTGAAGCAAGGAACCAAAGCTAGAAAATCAAGACTGCAGAAAGGATATTTTCTGTAGGTTAGCTGGCTCGGTCCAAAATTGGATCGGCGAAGTCTCAGTGCACAGGCAAAATAGAAAGCTATGCATTCAGGACTGCTGGCACGGCACAAAACTGGGCCAGCTTAGTTTTCGACTGAGCCGACCCAATGAAACTTAGCTCGCTCCGTGCGCGGGTAAAGTTATGTGAGGATCTATTTTGGACTAGAGTCTGGGTTGATCCTAGGGATCTTAAGGCCAAGTTTGAGAGGTCTTAAGGGGGCTAATTCATGTATGGGTCGGGTCTAGATCTAGAGGATGAGAGCATGAGAGACATGGGTGTACATGGGCTCAGTGAGTGCTTTCATGTATTCGGTTAGCCAGAGAGTTTTTTGGTCGGACCTAATGATTATGTATAAATACATAGGTTGTATTAGCGTTTCATAATGCTGTGAATGCTGTGGAATACAGATCTTTTCTTCCTCAACTCTCTTCTTCTTTTCTCTCTAGAGTTGCCGCTCTAAGGTTCTTGAAGAAGCCCTTGAAGGGAAAACCTAGTTTCCTGGATCAAGTTCGTTTAGATCTTGATTTGATCAAGAGGGATATTTCAAAAAAAATTTTCTTAGATCCAGTTTAGATCCAAGATTCTTCAAATCTGATTTTATTGATCTAATAAAATAAAAATAAAATAAAATAAATTAAATCTAATTTAATTATACCTTATTATGGGTAATCCTATTACCCTATGATGATCCTGATATTTCCCTGAGGTTCTGGATGTAGCCACGTAAGTGCCTAGCCTCTATCGATATCCACTCAAGTAGGATCTGGAGATCTTCTTCTTCTTAATCTATGCTCCAAAAGTCAGATCTAGATCTGATCTTAAAGGTCTTCAAAATATCTTTTGAAGATCAACTATTGTCTCTTGCAGCAGTGCTGCCTTCTTGTTTTCCTATCGCCTTTCTCTTACTTGGATCGCACCAAATTGGAGCCCAAAACCTATTGGGCGTGGAGAGGAGAGAGAGAAGCAGAGGGTGGCATGGAGGAGGGAGAGGGGCTATGTGGTGTCGGTAAAGGGCAGAAACTCTAAATCCTAGGCGCAGACAGAATTTATATAGATCCTACTACACCATGCAGTGCCACATCTCCCGGCCAATCATGGCTCTTTATGCAATCAGATCTAAATCTGATTGGTGGAATGACATCATCTGATCCAATCAAATTAGAGTCTCTCACAAACCTCCTTAGGTGGCGCCAAGACTGGTCAAAGAAGAGTCTTTGGCGCCATCCAAGTAGAGAGCATGAAACAATCTGGAGTCCCATCTGTATAGGACTCCAGGCATCATCCTCTTTGGGTGCATGCCTCCCTAGGCATGCGCCCTCTCCCTTTCTTCTTTTTAGCAGGAGGACAAAGCCTCATCTTCTCTCCTATGGGTGCATGACATATGGGCAGATGTCTAAGTATCAAAGGTCAATATTTGACCAAAGTCAAAAGATAAGATTTAGCAGATGATGAAAAATGATAGGTGTTGTCTCAAATTTATCTCATAAATTAAGACAATCCTTTTCTGACCTGGACAAGCTCCAGTCAAACCAAGTAAAGGTTTTTGAGTGAGCCCAAACACATTTGGCTCAGTCAAGACAACTTTTAATGATTGTTGAAGGAGAACATTAGGCTCAATCGTGTGCTAGCATGATTTTCTTGAACCTAATTTAATCTTATTCAAATCAATTAAACTGGATTAGTCCAATTGATGATATCCAGATCCAAACCCTTATATGTGTGACCTAGTTAGATTCAGTTCTATATGATAATGGGATATGTCATGATCTCTATCATCGACATCATCAAAACACCTTTCGATGGATCAGAACTTTTCTGATTCAGACAACTAGTAAGATCGATCATCCAGATCATTCTAATTGCTTTCAAAATCCATCAGTGATACCTAGCAACATATGGTGGTAATCCATCAGAACTAAAAATAAATCTCTCAGTGCAGTTACCTGTATGATTAAGTTTCTCTATCTTGAGCCCCGATTGGATTAGGGTTAAGGTGATCTCGTCAAACCCTAATTTCCATCATATAAATTAATCATTTGATTCAAGTTCGATGTGAAAATCCTAATAGAAACTCTTTCTATTATTTTACTCTACCATGGCCATGGGCTTATGGACTTGATTCTCATGATCATCATAGGGCTGCTCCTCATCTACCGAGGTAGATAGATCTCCTATTGGTGCAATCCAATTCCTATAATGAACATGCTATAGCCAACATACACCTCAGGGTTCCGAATGGCTAGAAGACCGAGTTATAGTGTAGTCAAACTTACACCTCAAGTGAACATCAATGCCTTAGTCAGAACACCCCTACTTCACCATATTGAGAAGTAGATTTTATGATTGCTGGTGGTCTGCTAGTGCCCTTGTTCTCTAGTGAGTACTGTATTCCTCGTGTCTAACATAGTTAAGACTATCTTCTAAAGAGCGTGTCACCATTTTTAAGACATTACCTGCCATTTTTGGTCACCTGCCATTTCTTGTTCCTTTGACTTTGGTCAAAAGTTGACCTTTGACTGGTCAAATGTTGACCATAGACACTTTGACTTTTGTCCACGTGTCACGCACCTATTGGAGAACTGGTGGGGGCCTGTCCCCCTGCCAGAACCTGGCAAGGAGGAGGGCGCACGCCACCCTAGGCGTGCGCCCAAGTTGGAGGCGCCTTGGAGTCCTTGTTGGACAAGGACTCCACCTCCCTTTTGGATTCCAATCAGAGTTCTACTAAGAATCCAGTTTGACTGGTCTTAGGCGCCCTCTAAGGAGGAATCCAGGGGTCTCTATTCCCACCAATCAGATTTAGATCTGATTTCACAAAGGGTTGTGATTGGTTGGGAGGAAGAGGAGTTGGATCACGCTTAGTCTATAAATAAGACCCTGCGCCCAACTCAGATTCTAATGCAATTCAATAGAGATTTCCCACGCCCCAAGGCTGCCTCTCCCCTCTTCCTCCATGCCTAAACTTCTCCTCCTTCTCCTCTCCACGTCCAAAAGAGTTTTGGACTTAGGTTGGTGCATTCCAGATCAAAAGAAAGGCGATCAAAAGAAGAAGGCTGCACTGCTGCAAAGGACGACTGCTGATCTTCAAAAGGAGTTTTGAAGATCCTCCAGATCAGATCCAGATCTGATTTTTGGAGGTGTGATAGAGAAGAAGAGGATCTCCAGATCCAACCCGAGTGGATACCGGTAGAGGCCAGGCGCTTGCGTGGCTAGATCCAGAACCTTCCGCTGCAATCAGGATCATCTACAGGGTAATAGGATTACCCAAATCAGGTAAATTAAATTTGATTTAATTTATCTTATTTTATTTTATTTATTAAAATAATAAGAATCAGATCTAAAATATATCAAGATCTGATTGGGATCAAGAGAAAAATTTTTGAAATATATCTCTTGATCTGATCAGATCTGGACGAACCTGGACCGGGAAATCAGGATTTCCCTTCAACTGGTATCAGAGCCATGGTTCTAAATTGTTTAGATCTGATTTTAATTTTATTTTAATTAGAAAATAAAGTGATTTCAGATGTCACATGAGATGTGATCAGATCTGAAATCAGAAAAATTAAAATTAAATGATTTGGATCTAAGATTAAGAAGATATGCATGACTAGTTCTAGAATAGAATAGTTCTATAGAATAGTTTTGCATGTCTTTGATTTAATCTGATTAAATCATATTTTAGATCTTCTTATTTACTATTTTCTGATATTATAAGTGTTATAATAACATCTGATAAACAGCAAATAAAAATTATTTAATTTTAAATATCATATGAGATATGATTGATGCATGTCTAGACTAGTTGTAGAATAGTTCTACATAATTGTCTAGATTAGAATTTATTTTGATTAGATCAATTTAAATCTAATTTTTTAGATTATTATGAGATAATTTAGATCTGAAAACATGCATGATTTGATACATGAGATGTATGCAAAATATGCCTTGATTAGATCTAAATTTGTATATGAGATATATGATATAGATCTATAACTGTTTTGTAGATTTACATGTTCCTGATTAAGGCGTTCCTCTTGGCCGTCCGGTCATAAGAACGAAGAAGGGTTTAAAGGCCCTCTCTTCCCATTCGATGGGGTGTTCTTATGACGTGTAGGGGTGCTGCGTGTTCGTCCTTAATCAGAAACCCAAAACTTACTTTCTGCAAAACCCTAGATCCTGAAACCCTAGGATTTATTGTGCATATTTTGTTTATGAACCCAACTTAATTAAGAATTAAGTTTATGGAATATTAATTAGGTCTAAAATTGAGAATTTCAGATCTAAGACATATTCATAATACTGGGTTCGGGCTTGGGTAGCTCAATTAGGTCTAAGCGGTTGATCAAACCGAATCAAGAGTTGGTTAGATGGGATCAACAATGCTTAAATTGACCAGCCTAATAGGATTAAGTCTGGGTCAAGATCGAGTCACGATCAAGCAAGACCTAATTAGGCTCAGAGGTTAGAGTCTGGATTGTAGGCTAACCCAATTGGTTCTGACTCAACAATTTGGTGTCTAAGGTAAGTTTGGCATAGACGACCGACTGGTTTTTAATTGGAAGCTACTCGACCTGAATGCGTTCTTGTACGAGTTAATGGCATATTCCTTCCACCGGTCTCACTTACCTGGCCATATCTGTTGACACAGTTCTGATCTGAGGTGGTCAATAATCCGAGCTAACCCATGCCACTAGGTTAGTCATAATTGTTATGACTAAGCCAAGTCTAGTTTAATGAGACCTGAATCAATTCTCCCTAAGAAAAGATTAAGTCTGAGGTCTTCCACCATTGTAGATGTGCGGGCCCTTCCCGGGGTTGATTGTTCTCGGCTGGATACAGTGGCTCAGTTGCACCGGGAAGATGCAACCATGTCTATTAGGCATTGGATGCTATGGGCTGGAGGATGAGTTGGGCTCAATATTTCGGATACGGTGAGAGACCCAATTAGGAACCCAGTCTATGCAAATGGTGGGTCTGACTTAACTAAGGAGTGGATCAATATTCCGGATACGGTGAGATTCATGAATTAGAGACCAAGTTTGGGTGCACCATGATTAGAGAATCATTGAACAAGAGTTGTTCACTCATTGGCTAACCCATCACCAATAACTGTTAGGTGAGGTGATGAGTCAGTTGGTGAGACCGCACCACCCACTAGAAATCATCAATCGTGGAGATTTTCGCATCTCTACAGAGGGAGTGTAGGGATCCGAGAAAATAGTGGGAGCTAATTTGTTTAAAAATAAAATCCCTAAACAAATTGGTCAAGTCAAAATTACAGTATCTAACTAGAATCTTTGACTCTCTACAGGAAAATGTCTGCGTCCAACCCACTTGGCACGTATCCTAGGACACACATAGACTGACTGGACCCAATTATAAAGATTGGCTCAGGAACTACAAAATTATTTTGGGTTCAGAGAAGTTAACACATGTTTTGGACCAGGACCCTCCCACCTTACCAGCTCGTCCATCCACTGAACAGAGAGCGTCTCTGGAAAAATGGATTGACGAAGACAATAAGGCCAGATACTACATGTTGGGCTCGATGTCTGATGAGCTCCAGCGCCAACATGAAGATATCGGGACTGCTCGCCAAATGTTGGCTCACCTGCAGGAGATGTTTGGTGAACAGAGTCGCGCAGCCAAATATCAAGTCACAAAATGACTTTTTAAGGCTAAGATGCGTGATGGGCAGTCAGTCCAAGATCACTGTCTGACAATGATCAAGGACATGGAAGAGCTTGAGAAGCTCGGTGTGAAGTTGGACTTGGATCTGCAGAACGATATTATTCTGCAATCCTTGACTGATGCATATGGGCAATTCATCATGAATTACCACATGCATAAACTTCAAAATTCCTTGGCCGAGTTGATGAATATGCTGGTTACCGCTGAGCTTTCTATGAAAGGTTCTAAAGGCTCAGTTCTTGCTATGGAACGGACTTCTTCCAAAAGAAAGTCTTATGGAAAGAAAAAGAAGTCTGTGAAAAAGCAAAAGGTGGAAGGATCAAAGAAGAAGAAGGCAGAATCCGAAGAAGAAGGTCGATGGCAAAGGAAAGTGTTTCCATTGCAACAGCGACGGCCATTGGAAGCGGAACTGCCCTATTTACCTGGCCACCCTAAAGAACAAGAAGGAAGGTCCTTCTGGAGGTATGCTCGTTATTGAGTCTAACCTTACGGTTTCTTCTGCATCCAGTTGGGTGCTTGACTCTGGTTCTAGTGCTCATCTGTGCACTTCTATGCAGGGTCTTGAGGATAGCAGGAGGCTGAGGGATGGAGACATGATCCTACGCATCGGTAATGGAGCAAGAGTTGCTGCAGTAGCCGTGGGAACATACCCTCTTCGATTACCATCTGGTTTAGACTTAGTTTTAAAAGACTGTTATTATGTGCCTGCAGCTAGCAGGAATTTGATTTCTGTTTCATGCTTAGCACAAGAAGGTTATGTGATCACCTTCTTTAAGGACCATTGTAACATTCTTTATGAAAGAAATAAAATTGCAAATGGTTTCCTTGTTAATGGTCTTTATCAGTTGCATATTGATGTACCTGTTTTAACTATCGAGCAAAACGTGAATGCCAAACGACCTAGGGATAGTCCAAACGACAGATATCTATGGCACCTGAGATTAGGTCATATAGCAGAAGATAGGATTAACAAATTGGAGAAAAATGGGCTATTGAGTCCATTGACTTTTGAGTCATATCCAACTTGTGAATCTTGTCTTCAAGGCAAAATGACTAAACTCCCTTTTGTTGGACATGGGGAGAGGGCCACAGATCTCCTTGCCCTAGTACATACTGATGTGTGCGGCCCATTTGATGTGCCGGCTAGAGGCAATTTTGTCTACTTCATTACCTTTACCGATGATCTGTCTAGGTATGGGTATGTGTATCTTATGAGACACAAGTCTGAAGCTTTTGAAAAGTTCAAAGAATTCAGACATGAAGTAGAAAAACAAACTGGAAAACCCATTAAGGTTCTTCGATCAGATCGAGGAGGTGAATACCTTAGCCGGGAATTCCTAGACTATCTTAAGGAAAATGGCATAGTCTCTCAATGGACTCCACCAGGAACACCTCAACTCAACGGGGTTTCAGAACGGAGAAATCGGACTCTATTGGATATGGTTCGATCCATGATGAGCTTCACAGACCTCCCTGATTTTCTTTGGGGACATTCATTATTAACTTCAATTTATCTACTGAATAGGGTTCCCTCTAAAACCGTTCCTACCACACCGTATGAGATATGGCACGGTAAGAAACCAAGTCTGAGTCATCTCAGAATTTGGGGTTGTCCGGCTTATGTCAAAAGACAACAAGCGGACAAGTTAGAGTTTAGGTCCTTCAGAGCTCGATTCATAGGATATCCTAAAGAGTCATTAGGATACTATTTCTACATTCCAGAAGACCACAATGTGATTGTGAGTCGACATGCCATATTTCTTGAAAAATAGTTTATTCAAGATAGTGGCATTGGAAAGCAGATTAAGCTTGATGAGAAAGTCTCACAAGCAGGAACGAGCTAAGGACCAAGTTGGAACCAAATCAGGTTGAGCCAATAAGAACACTACCTCCTCCACCTCGTAGATCGGAAAGAGTTTCCCGTCCCCCTGAAAGATACTTAGGTATTATTTCAGAGGATGTAGAGGAAATGTTCCTCATAGGTAATGGTGCTCATGGTGATGATCCCAAAACCTACAACGAGGCGATATCAGATATCGACTCCGAGAAATGGCTTGAGGCAATGAAGTCAGAGATCGACTCGATGCACTCAAACCAAGTCTGGACCTTGGTAGATCCACCAGAAGGTATAGTACCTATTGGGTGTAAATGGATCTTCAAGAGAAAGATTGGTGCAGATGGGAATGTGGAGACATTCAAGGCTAGACTGGTGGCAAAAGGTTATAGTCAACGTGAAGGCATTGACTATCAGGATACCTTTTCCCCGGTAGCTATGCTAAAATCCATCCGCACATTGCTTGCCGTTGCAGCCTATTTCGATTATGAAATATGGCAAATGGACGTGAAAACGGCATTCCTAAATGGATATCTTGAGGAAGATATCTATATGGAACAGCCGCTAGGTTTCACATCCAGTGATACTGATCACAAGGTTTGCAAGCTGCAAAGGTCCATATATGGACTTAAGCAAGCATCTCGGAGCTGGAACACTCGTTTCAATGATGTGATCAAAAAGTTTGGTTTCATCAAAAATGAAGAGGAACCATGTGTTTTCAAAAGGGTCAGTGGGAGCGCTGTTGTCTTCCTCGTATTGTACGTGGATGACATCCTCCTTATTGGGAATGATATTCCCATGTTGACATCAGTCAAGATGTGGTTGTCCAAGGAATTCTCCATGAAAGACCTAGGTGAAGCATCCTTTATTCTAGGAATTAAGGTCTATAGGGATAGACCGAATAGGATGCTAGGACTTTCACAGAAGATGTACATAGAGGAAGTACTAAAGAGGTTTAGTATGGAAAACTCTAAGAGGGGATTAATACCCTTCAGACATGGTATTCATCTTTCCAAGAAGATGTGCCCCAGCACACCTGAGGAAATAGAACGCATGAGCAAGATCCCTTATGCTTCTGCAATAGGGAGCCTCATGTATGCCATGCTATGTACACGACCTGATATAGCCCATGCTGTGAGTGTCACAAGCAGATATCAGTCAAATCCAGGTGAAGAACACTGGACTTCTGTGAAATGTATCCTTAAGTACTTGAGAAGAACTAAGGATATGATGTTGGTCTTTGGTAATGGAGAACTCCAAGTTCAAGGATACACAGACTCGGACTTCATGTCTGATATAGATGATCGAAAGTCGACATCTGGAAGTCTGTTTGTGTGCAATGGTGGAGCTGTCAGCTGGAAGAGTTCCAAGCAAACTGTGATAGCAGATTCCACCATGGAAGCAGAATATATAGCTGCATCAGAGGCTGCAAAGGAAGCATTCTGGTACAAGAAGTTTGCTGCAGAAATTGGAGTAATGCCATCAGATGCCATTCCTCTTTACTGCGACAACAATGGCGCCATAGCCCTTGCTAAGGAGCCGAGGTCTCACCAGAAGTCCAAGCACATTGAGCGGCGATATCATCTCATCCGCGATTACCTTGAGAAAGGTTACGTTGAGGTCAAGAGAGTCAACTCCGCAGATAATGTGGCAGACCCACTTACAAAGCCGTTGGGCCAGCAGAAGATCGAAGCCCACCTTGAGAAGATGGGACTTAGACTTGTAGCCAATTGGCTTTAGGACAAGTGGGAGATTGTTAGATATATGTGCCCTAGAAGCCAGAATTGGCTGACACTTGTAATACACTTCTAGGGGCAAAATTATAATTTTGACTATAATTAATAAAATGGGTTATTTTCTATCACACCTGTGTATTTAGTGTCTGTGATACATCCTTTGAGTTAATGGTAATGATAATTCATATTTTCAAGAGTTGAAAATTTAAGACATGAATAATCATTATTAACTCATAAACAGCTCCCGACCATAGGATCATCACGAGGATGGTGATTGATCCGGAAGGTTGGTGTACGATCGCTTCTCTTTAGTAGATGAGTCTTGAGTCTACGGTGTGGAGACACCGGAGCGAGAGTACAGGTACTCGTTAGAGAACGAGGGCACTGAGCGTGACCACCTCGAGTAGTCATTAGGAAGTCTACCTTCTCGTCAATGACTGACTCGATGCTGCAGTAGTGTGTCTGGTTCTTTGACCTGAGATGCATCGGCAGTTCACCTTGAGGGTGTTATAGTTTGACTACACCATTACTCGGTCTCCTAGCCATATGGAACCCTGAGGTGTATGTTGGCTATAGCATGTTCATTGTAGGAACTGGATTGCATCAAGATGGGATCTATCTACCTCGGTGGTAGAGGAGCAGCCCTATGATAATCATGAGAATCAAGTCCTGAAGCCCATGGCCATGGCAGAGTGAAATAATAGAAAGAGTTTCTATTTAGATTTTCACATTGGACTCGAATCGAATGATTATATCATATGACAGAGACTAGGGTTTGACGAGTTTACCTTAACCCTAATCTGATCGGGGCTCAAGATAGAAGAACTTAATCACACAGGTAGCTGCACCAAGAGGTTCGCATTCAGCTCTGATGGGTTGCCACCATATACTGCTAGGTGTCACTGGTGGATTTTGGGAGCAATTAGAATGATTTAGATGATCGATCATTCTAGCTGTTCGAATCAGAAGAGTTCTGATCCATCGAAAGGAGTTTCGATGATGTCTATGATAGAGATCATGACATATCCCATTACCATACAGAACTGAACCTAACTGGGTCACACAAACAAGGGTTTGAATCTGGTGATCATCAATTGAACTGATCTAGTTCAATTGATCTGAATGAGATTCAATTAGGTTCAAGGAAATCGTGCTAGCACTCGATTGAACCTAACGTTCTTCTTTTACTATCACAAATAAGTTGTCCTGACTGAGCCAAAGGAGTTTGTGCTCAATCAGAGGCCTTCATATGGTCTAACTGGAGGTTGTCCAAGTTAGAGAAGGTTGTCTTATTTTATAAGACATGACCTGCCATTTTTGGTCACCTGCCATTTTTGGTCCTTTGACTTTGGTCAAAAGTTGACCTTTGACTGGTCAAATGTTGACCATAGACACTTTGACTTTTGTCCACGTGTCACGCACCTATTGGAGAACTGGTGGGGGCCTGTCCCCCTGCCAGAACCTGGCAAGGAGGAGGGCGCACGCCACCCTAGGCGTGCGCCCAAGTTGGAGGCGCCTTGGAGTCCTTGTTGGACAAGGACTCCACCTCCCTTTTGGATTCCAATCAGAGTTCTACTAAGAATCCAGTTTGACTGGTCTTAGGCACCCTCTAAGGAGGAATCCAGGGGTCTCTATTCCCACCAATCAGATTTAGATCTGATTTCACAAAGGGTTGTGATTGGTTGGGAGGAAGAGGAGTTGGATCACGCTTAGTCTATAAATAAGACCCTGCGCCCAACTCAGATTCTAATGCAATTAGAATAGAGATTTCCCATGCCCCAAGGCTGCCTCTCCCCTCTTCCTCCATGCCTAAACTTCTCCTCCTTCTCCTCTCCACGTCCAAAAGAGTTTTGGACTTAGGTTGGTGCATTCCAGATCAAAAGAAAGGCGATCAAAAGAAGAAGGCTGCACTGCTGCAAAGGACGACTGCTGATCTTCAAAAGGAGTTTTGAAGATCCTCCAGATCAGATCCAGATCTGATTTTTGGAGGCACGTGATAGAGAAGAAGAGGATCTCCAGATCCAACCCGAGTGGATACCGGTAGAGGCCAGGCGCTTGCGTGGCTAGATCCAGAACCTTCCGCTGCAATCAGGATCATCTACAGGGTAATAGGATTACCCAAATCAGGTAAATTAAATTTGATTTAATTTATCTTATTTTATTTTATTTATTAAAATAATAAGAATCAGATCTGAAACATATCAAGATCTGATTGGGATCAAGAGAAAAATTTTTGAAATATATCTCTTGATCTGATCAGATCTGGACGAACCTGGACCGGGAAATCAGGATTTTCCTTCATTCATTGTGGTCTTCTGGAAACAGAAATAGTATCCTAGATCTTTTTATTGATAGTACCTAAGTACCTCTCACGAGGATGGAAAATCCTTTTCGATCTATGAGGTGGAGGAGGTAGTAATTGTATTGGCTCAACCTGATTTGGTTCTATAGGGTCCTTAGCTCGTTGCTCTTATGAGACTTTTCCTTCGAGTTTGATCTGCTTTCCAATGCCGCTATCTTGAATAAACTATTTTTCAAGAAAGATGGCATGCCGATTCATAATCACATTATGATCTTCTGGAATGTAGAAATAATATCCTAATGACTCTTTAGGATATCCTATAAATCGAGCTCTAAAGGACCTAAAGTCTAACTTGTTTGCTTGTTGTTTTTTGACATGTGCTGGACAACCCCAAATTCTGAGATGACTTAGACTTGGTTTCTTACCATGCCATATCTCATACGATGTGGTAGGAATGGTTTTAGAGGAAACTCTATTCAGTAATATATTGCAGTTAACAGACTATGTTCCCAAAGAAAATCAGGAAGATCTATAAAGCTTATCATGGATCGGACCATATCTAATAGGGTCTGGTTCCTTCATTCTAAAATCTCGTTGAGTTGAGGTATTTCAGATGGAGTCCATTAAGAGACTATGCCATTTTGCTTGAGATAGTCCAGGAATTTTCGACTAAGGTATTCACTTCCTCGATCTGATCGAAGAACCTTAATGGATTTTTCAATTTATTTTTCTACTTCATGTCTGAATTTCTTGAACTTTTCAAAAGCTTCAGACTTGTGTCTCATAAGATACATGTACCTATATCGAGATAAATCATCGATAAAGATTATGAAGTAGATAAAGTTGCCTCTAGCCGGCACATTAAATGGATCACACACATCAGTATGTACTAGGGCAAGTAGATCCGTGGCCCTTTCTTCATGTTCCACAAAAGGGAGTGTAGTCATTTTGCTATGAAGACATGATTCATAATTTGGATATGACTCAGAAGTCATCAGACTCAATAGCCCGATTTTCTCCAATTTGTTAATCCTATCTTCTGCTATATGACCTAGCCTCAAGTGCCATAGATATCTATCATTCGGACTATCCCTAGGTCATTTTACAGCATTCATATTTTGCTCGATATTAAAAATAGATACATCAATATGTAACTGATAGAGATCATTAATGAGGAAACCACTTGTAATTTTATTTCTTTCATAAAGAATATTACAATGGTTCTTAAGAAAACTAATTACATAGCCTTCTTGTGCTAAACATGAAATAGACATCAAATTCTTGCTTACAGCAGGCACATAATAACAATCCCTAAGTACTAAATCTAAGCCAGATGGTAGTCGAAGAGGATAGATTTTTACGGCCACAGCAGCAACTCTTGCTTCATTTTTGATGAATAGGATCATCTCACCATCCCTCAACCACCTGCTATCCTCAAGACCCTACATAGAAGTGCACAAATGAGCACTAGAATCAGAGTCAAGCATCCAACTGGATGCAGAAAAAATCGTAAGGTTAGATTCAATAACAAGCATACCTCCAGAAGGACTTGTCTCCTTCTTATTCTTCAGGGTGGCCAGGTATATAAAGCAGTTCCGCTTCCAGTGGTCATCAGTATTATAATGAAAATACTTTCCTTTATCAATGGCTTTCTTCTTCAGCACTACCTTCTTTTTCTTTCCACCTTCCATCTTCTACCTTTTCACAGACTTCTTCTTCTTTTCAAAAAACTTTCTCTTGAAAGAAGTCTATTCCATAGCAAGCACTAAGCCTTTAGAACCTTTCATAGAAAGCTCAGCAGGTAACCAGCATATTCATTAAGCTCGGCCAGAGGAATTTTGAAGTTTATGCATGTGGTAGTTCATGATGAACTTGCCCATATGCATCAGTCAAGGATTGCAGAATTAATATCATTCTGCAGATCCAAGTCCAACTTCACTCCGAGCTTCTCAAGCTCTTCCAAGTCCTTGATCATCATCAGACAATGATCTTGGACTGACTGCCCATCATGCATCTTTAGCCTTAAAAAGTCATTTTGTGACTTGATATTTGGCTTGCGCGACTCTGTTCACCAAACATCTCCTGCAGGTGAGCCAACATTTGGCGAGCAGTCCCGATATCTTCATGTTGGCGCTGGAGCTCATCAGACATCGAGCCCAACATGTAGTATCTGGCCTTATTATCTTCGTCAATCCATTTTTCAAGAGACGCTCTCTGTTCAGCGGATGGACGGAGCTGGTAAGGTGGGAGGGTCCTGGTCCAATACATGAGTTAACTTCTCAAAACCCAAAATAATTTTGAAGTTCCTGAAGCCAATCTTTATAATTGGGTCCAGTCAGTCTATGTGTGTCTAGGATACGTGCTAGTGGGTTGGACGCAGACAAAAAAATTTTTTCATAGAGAGTCAAAGATTTCTAGTTAGATATTGTAATTAAGACTTGACCAATTTATTTAGGAATTTTATTTTTAAACAAATTAGCTCCCACTATTTTCTCGGATCCCTACACTCTCCTCTGTAGAGATGCGAAAATCTCCATGATTGAATGATTTCTAGTGGGTGGTGCGGTCTCACCAACTGACTCATCACCTCACCTAACAGTTATTGGTGATGGGTTAGCCAATGAGTGAACAACTCTTGTTCTCAATGATTCTCTAATCATGGTGCACCCAAACTTGGTCTCTAATTCATGAATCTCACCGTATCCGAAATATTGATCCACTCCTTAGTTAAGTCAGACCCACCATTTGCATAGACTGGATTCCTAATTGAGTCTCTCACCGTATCCAAAATATTGAGCCCAACTCATCCTCCAGCCCATAGCATCCAATGCCTAATAGACATGGTTGCATCTTTTTGGTGCAACTGAGCCACTGTATCCAGCCGAGAACAATCAACCCCGGGAAGGGCCCGCACATCTACAATGGTGGAAGACCTTAGACTTAATCTTTTCTTAGGGAGAATTTGATTCAGGTCTCATTAAACTAGACTTGACATTAGTCATAACCAATTATGACTAACCTAGTGGCATGGGTTAGCTCGGATTATTGAGACCACCTCAGATCAGAGAACTGTGTCAACAGAATATGGCCAGGTAAGTGAGACCGGTGGAAGGGAATATGCCATTAACTCGACAAGAACGCATTCAGGTCGAGTAGCTTCCAATTAAAAATCCAGTCGGTCGTCTATGCTGCCAAACTTACCTTAGACACCAAATTGTTGAGTCAGAACCAATCGGGTTAGCCTACAATCCAGACTCTAACCTCTGAGCCTAATTAGGTCTTAACTTGATTGATCACTCATGTGACTCGATCTTGACCCAGACTTAATCCTATTAGGCTGGTCAATTTAAGCACTTGTTGATCCCATCTAACCAACTCTTGATTCGGTTTTGATCAACCGCTTAGACCTAATTGAGCTACCCAAGCCCGAACCCAATATTATGAATATGTCTTAGATCTGAAAAATTCTCAATTTTAGACCTAATTAATATTTCATAAACTTAATTCTTAATTAAGTTTAGGGTTCATAAACAAAATATGCACAATAAATCCTAGGGTTTCAGGATCTAGGGTTTTGCAGAAAGTAAGTTTTGGGTTTCTGATTAAGGACGAACACGCAGCACCCCTACACGTCATAAGAACACCCCATCGAATGGGAAGGAGAGGGCCTTTAAATTCCCTTCTTCGTTCTTATGACCGGACGGCCAAGGAGAACGCCTTAATCAGGAACATGTAAATCTACAAAACTAGTTATAGATCTATATCATATATCTCATATACAAATTTATTTGATCTAACTCAAGGCATATTTTGCATACATCTCATGTATCAAATCATGCATATTTTCAGATCTAAATTATCTCATAATATATCTAAAAAATTAGATTTAAATTGATCATATCAAAATAAATTCTAATCTAGACAATTATGTAGAACTATTCTACAACTAGTCTAAACATGCATCTATCATATCTCATATGATATTCAAAATTAAATAATTTTATTTTTTATTTTTTAGATTTAATTATAATATTTATAATATTAAAAAATAATAAATAAATAAATTTAAAAATTATAATTAATTAAATTAAAATTATGATGATGTTAGACTACACATAGAACAATTATATTTCTAGTCTAGTCATGCATCTCATACATCTTAGATCTAGATTATTTAATTTTCTTAATTTTTAATTTTAAATCTAATCATATCTAATGTGATATCTAAAATTATCTAATTATTAGATTAAAATTATATTAAAATTTGATCTAAATAATTATGAAACATGTCTCTGATACCAGTTGAAGAAAAAATCCTATTTCTCGGATCAGATTCATTCAGATCTTGATTTGATCAAGAGAGATATTTTAAAAAAAAAAAATTTAGATCTAGATCAAATCTAAGATTCTTCAAATCTAATTTTATCGATCTAATAAAATTAAATTAAATTAAATCTAATTTAATTATACCTTATTATAGGTAATCCTATTATCCTATGATGATTCTGATATTTGCCTGAGGTTCTGGATCTAGCCACACAGACGTCTGACCTCTACCGATATCCACTTGGATAGAATCTAGAGATCTTCTTCTTCTTAATCTATGCTTCAAAAATTAGATCTGAATCTGATTATGAAGATCTTCAAAATACTTTTTGAAGATCAACTGTTGTTTCTTGCAGTAGTGTTGCCTTCTTCCTTTTCTATCGCCTTTCTCTTGCTTGGATTGCACCAAACTGAAGCCCAAAACCTTTTGGGTGTGGAGAGGAGAGAGAGAAGTAGAGGGTGGCATGGAGAAGGAGGGAGAGGGGCTATGTGGCATGGACAAAGGGGAGAAACTCTAAATCCTAGGTGCAGACAGGATTTATATAGACCCTATTGCACCATGCAGTGCCACATCATTCCAACCAATCATAGGCTTTTTATACAATCAGATCTAAATCTGATTGGTGGGATGACATCGTCTGATCAAATTAGATTAGAGTTCCTCATAAACCTCCTTAGGTGGTGCCAAGACTGGTCAAAGAAGAGTCTTTGGTGCCACCCAAGTAGAAAGCATGAACCAACCTAGAGTCCCATCTGTATGGGACTCCAGGCATCATCCTCTTTGAGCGCACGCCTAGCAGGGAGACAAAGCTCCATCTTCTCTCCTATGGGTGCATGATACATGGGTAGATGTCTAAGTATTAAAGATCAATGTTTGACCAAAGTCAAAAGATAAGATTTAGTAGGTGATGGAAAATGGCAGGTGTTATCTCAAATTTATCTCATAAATTAAGACAATCCTTTTCTGACATGGATAAGCTTCAGTCAGATCAAGTAAAGGTTCCTAAGTGAGTCCAAACATATTTGACTCAGTCAAGATAACTTTTAATGATTGTTGAAGGAGAACATTAGGCTCAATCATGTATTAGCACGATTTTCTTTAACCTAATTAAATCTTATTCAAATCAATTGAACTGGGTTAGTCCAATTGATGATATCTAGATCTAAATCCTTATTTATGTGATCCAGTTAAATTTAGTTTTGTATGATAATGGGATATGTCATGATCTCTATCATCAACATCATCGAAACACCTTCGGATGGATCAAAACTTTTTTGATTCAGACAACTAGTATGATCGATCATCCAGATCATTCTAATTGCTTCCAAAATCCATCAATGATACCTAGCAGCATATGGTGGTAACCCATCAGAACTAAAAATGAATCTCTTGGTGTAGTTATCTATGTGATTAAGTTCCTTTATCTTGAGCTCTGATCGGATTAGGATTAAGGTGATCTCATCAAACCCTTATTTTTGTTATATGAATTAATCATTCGATTCAAGTCCAATATGAAAATTCTAATATCAACTTTTTCGATTATTTCACTCTGCCATGGCCATGGACTTATGGACTTGATTCTCATGATCATCATAGGACTGCTCCTCATCTACCGAGGTAGATAGATCTCCTATTGGTGCAATTTAATTCTTACAATGAACATGCTATAGCCAACATACACCTCAGAATTTCAAATGGCTAAGAGATTGAGTTATGGTGTAGTCAAACTATAACACCCTCAAGATGAATTGCCAATGCACCTTAGGTGAAAGAATCAGATACACCACTGCAGCTTCGAGTCAATCATTGACGAGAAGGTAGACTTCCTCATGGCTGCTCGAGATGGTCACACTCAGTGCCCTCGTTCTCTAGCGAGTATCTGTACTCTCGCTCTGGTATCTCCACATCATAGACTCAAGACTCATCTATCCTAAAGAAGCGATCATACAGCAATCACCATCCTCATGATGATCCAATGATCGGAAGCATTTTATGAGTCCTAATGAAAATTCATGTCTTAAATTTTCAACTCTTGAAAATATGAACTATCATTACCATTAGCTCAAGGAATGTATCACAGACACTTTCAAATATACACTATGATAGAAAATAATCTATTTTATTATTTATAATCAAAATTATAATTTTGTCCTTCGATGTGTATTACAAGTGTTAGCCAATTCTGGCTTCTAGGGCACATATATCTAACAGCCCTAGAGAAGGAGGTGTCTCCCTCAAGCCCAAGGAGGGAGGCATTCCATCATAGATTTAGATGGAGGATCGATGGTTTGCTATCCATAGAGAACGTCATAGATTTCTTCAGGTCCATGCTAAAGATCAGGGGCTTCCACAACATGGTATTGAAGCTTGTGATGCTAAGGATGATTGGTGTTCGAACGATATCATGGATCTATAATTTGATATCAAAGCTAGGTGATGCCTGAAATATTATGGACGGCAATACCAAGGTCACCTTTAAGCCCTCTAGGTATAGAATCAGCCACTCAACTGGCCAGGTAAGTGTAAGATCGGTGGAAGTCCTCTCGTTGCTTGCCTTAGACACTAATTATGCTTGATCAGATAAGCTAACAGAATCAATTATAAACCATCTTTCTTCGAACCCAGTCATTCCTGAACCACTTGCCAAACATCAGTCAAATTGACTAACCCTAACTCAATTCAACTCTTAGGGTTCCTTATCCTATTGAGCTCGAGTTCCTATGATTGATATCTAATAAATTTTAATTTAAAGGCTTAGATCAATGTGGGATGCTGGTTAGTTATTTGTGGGCTAAGAAAGGATGATCAAATCCTCACTTTATCTTGTTTAATGGGTTGTGCCCTTAATTTGATTTAATATGATATGCAAAAAAAAATTTCAAGCAAGAGATTCTATGCAATTTAAACTAGATGCATGCAATTAATTGAATTTTAATAAACTTACCTTACCTCCAAAAATCACCAAAAGAAATAAAAAATAAAACTAATATGATGCATGCTCTAAATAGTTAGAGTTTCTAATCTTATCATGAAGCTTTTAATTAGATTTAAATGGATATTTTTTTAAATTAATTTAAAAATAAAATAAATAAATAAAATAAAAAGAGAAGAGGACTAGGGTTAGGATTGATCTCACCAAACATGGTTCGATGCTTTTCTTTCTTTAATTTTTTTATTCCTTTAATCTTTTTTCTGCAAAATAAATAAAAAAAGTTAGTAAGCAATATTTATAAAAAAATTAAACATTATTTACTATTTATTTATAAGAAAATCAAAAAAATCAAAAGAAATTAGCATCTATATCATCCCGGATAACAGCACCAAAAATTTGATAAAAGCATGATGTTGTCGTTAAGACATCGTATTTATCAGTTTAATTCAACTTCTTAAAATAATTAAAAATAAGTAGGAAGTAGTGAGTCAGATCGAATCCACGGGGAAGGTAGTGCTTTGATTTGAAATCTTTGATTTCTGAAAAAGAAAAAGAAAAGGATTTGAAAACGAAATTGAAGTTAGAAATTAAAACCAAAATTTAAATCATACGAAAAAATAAGTTTGGTACTAAGATCTACTGATTAGATCTTAGCATCTACTTGTAATAAAATTATAGAGCAACTAAAAGTAAAAAAAACTAAAATTTAAATAGCTAAAAAAATAAATTTTGTATTAATTAAAAGTTTAAAATTTAAATACATAAAATTTTTAAAAAAAATAAATAAAAATTAAAAGCAGCTGATCTTGATCTCAGATCGACATCGATATGAAGATGGCATAGACCAACTCTTCCTCTCAGCACTAGTTGCCTTGAAGCTGCCATAAATCCAAAGCCTAGCTTCCACCTGTACTAAGGCTTCACCTTGATCAAGGACATTGAATTCTAGAGGCCTGGGTTCCTATTTATAGAGTTAGGAGGGCTGGAGATCCTTTGTTGTAGGCAATATGGGACTAAGGTAGTCTTTAATCGGCAAAAATAATAAAATTTGAGTGAAAATCAGATTAAAAATATCCTTGGATGAGTTCTATTGCTTTAGGTGAATTCTGGCCATCAATTTCTGATCAAACGACTCCAAAATCATCAAAAACCATGGTGTATCAACCCAAATCCAGTTGGATTAAACGTAGGCCATCGGATCGAGCCTTGATGGAAGAAATCGGGCCGTTGATCGTGTTTGACGAAGCCTAGATCGAGTCGGATGAATTGTGGACTGTCAGATCGACCTCTGGTGTGAGCATTGCCGTTGGATGATAATCTGTGCAAAATCTAAAACCAAATTAGATTGGGAACGAATTGCAACCGTTCGATCAAAATCAACCAAAATTTGGACCACATGATGGCACCTTCACTGTAGCTGTGAACCCTATGGACCGGCCGTATCGAATGCTTGGACCAATCAATGCATGCATTTTTTTGTGTGAATTTACCTTTTTACCCCTGTACGTCGCGTGGAAAATATGTAAACCTCTTAGAGGTCTACGCGTGCCACCTGGTGGCTTCCTATTGGTCTTCTATTGCTGAGTTGGTGGTTCACAATTGTTCCATGGATCGACGGGTGGCTTCTGCAGCTGAGCCAGCTTGGACGGCGCGTCGGCTTGGCTTGGCTTTGCAGCTTGGCGGCGGAGCTGGCTAAGCCGTTTTCCCTTTTTTTATTTTATTTTTTCTTTAAAAATTTGTATCTTGTACGTTTTAGCTCTATTTTGCTTCAAACTTCATTATTATCAAAAAATTAAGCTCTTTTTACCGATGATAATATTTTATTTTTTAAATTTTAATATTTTTAATTAATTTTTAAATTAATAAAAATATTAATTTCACAAAAATATGTATAAATTAACCATTAATTCTTAAAAATAAATATAAATTAATCATTAAATTACTATTTTTATCGATAAATTTATTATACTTATCAATACTTTACTACTAAGATATTAAATCTAGATCTATAACATGCATATATCTCATATATGAAAATAGATCTAACCTAAACATGCTTTGAACATACATCTCATGTATCTTTGAAAAACACATCTCATGCATTTTAATCCTACACTATTTTGATCTCATTAAAATTGCAATCTAGATCTATGAACCATCAACCTAGCTTTGATACCAGTTGAAGGAACTTTTCTACTATGCTAGATTGAATCGAATCAGATGCGGCGGAATTTAAAACTTTTAGATCTGATCCAGCACATTGTTCATAGATCTAATTATGAAATCTAGAAACTAAAGCATGCATTTAAGTGGTTGGCGATCACATCACCTTGCACGGTAGAATATCTCCATGATCTGATGATCAAATCTTGATCGAGGTCCACCAATCAGCCTCGCATGTATTCGGCCTCTATAGGTATCCACTCAAGCTCAAATTTGGACATTTCTTCGACTTTGATCTGACTTTAGCAAGTTGGATCTGGATCTCCTGGATTTGCCTTCGATCTAATTATCAACAATGCTTCGATCTATGCTTGATCGGATCTCCTTCTTCTCTTGCGCAGGTAGCACCCGACCCTTTAAGCACTTGGATCAGCCCGACTCCTTGGGCATGGGGGAGAGAGAGAGAGAGGAAGTGGAGAGGAGAGGAAGAAGGCACAAAGGAAGAGAGGCAAGGCTTCATAGTTTCTAAATTGCGATGCTAAACCCTTTAGCAGGTTTCCTATTTATAGAAATAGAAAACCAAGTGTCCAACAGCTTTAAGTTTTTAACTGAATCAAATACTTAAAGCAAAAAAAACTCCTCTAAGAGATTTGCCACCCCCTTCTATATTTTTCGTAGCATTTTGTTGAACAAAATGCACTCTAGGCATGCGCCACCCTTATCCAAATATGGGTGGTTGGCGCCCAGATAACCTCCTTCAAGTTTGAATTAAATCAAAACTCTTTGACCCATTCAAATCGAGTTTAAACAAAACAACTTTCTTATCCTTATCCATAAGGGTGCATGCCAAGAGGAACCAAGAGGGTGTGTGCCCTCTCTGATATTCTCTTGTGCGCCCTCTCTGATATTCTCTCTCTAAGAAGCACATGCTCCTAGAGAATTTCTCTAGGGGCATGTGCCCTTCTCTCCTTACGCAAAGACTTGGTCAAACATGGGGGGCGCCCCACACTTGGCACCCCTCATCCATAATCCATTTAGGAGATCAAAACAAACCTATTCATGGTGTCTAGACGAGCCAAATCTAATTTGACTAAGTTCAATCCAATAGAAAATCTAATGTAGGAGAAACTAGGTTCAATCATGTGCTAGCATGACTTCCTTGAACCTAAGTGGATCAAATCCAAATCAATCGAACTATACAATTGAAAACATGCAGACCAAAATTCTTGATTATGTGACCTCATAGGTTCAATTCTGTATGGTTATGGGATATGTCGTGATCTCTATCACCGATATTATTGAAACTTCTTTCGATGGATCAAAACTCTTTCCAATTCAGCCAATTAGAATTATCGATCATTAAGATAATCCTAATTTATCCCACAATCCATACTTAGCACACTACTACAAAAAAGGACTATGGCAGTGGTTCGTAACCGCTGCCGTAGTCTAAAAAACTGCTGCTATAGCCTATGGCAGTGATTTTCTAATCACTGCTACTGCAGCAGTCGCTGTAGCTCTATGGCAGCGGTTGTTAGAACTGCTGCCATAGATAGCCTATTGCAGCAGTTTATAAACCGCTGCAATAGATTGACCTATAGCAGTGGTTAAGTAACCGCTACCATAGGTTATTTATAATAGCAATTACATAATTGCTGCCATAGGTAATCTATAGCAGCGATGTTTTAACCACTATCATATGTCTAATGCAGCAGTTGGCACCATTTGCATCAGAAACCTATGACCGTGGTTGGCACGGATATGGCAGCAATTATAAAACTGCCATCATAGATCTTAAATAATTAAAAAAATATTTTTTTTTATTTTTTATATATTTTATCTGATAAATATAGATATAACATAAAAAAATATAAGAA
>QRFJ01001951.1:247644-340061 GCA_006176705.1 Cocos nucifera | reverse complement strand
AGTCAGTCTGTGTGTGTTCGGAAGTGATAAGGGATTGGATGAGACATTTCCTGTAGAGAGTCAAAGATTCTAGTTAGAAATTATAATGACTTGACAAATTGTTTGGATTTAATTTTTTTTTTAAACAACTTTATTTCACTATTTTCTCGGATCCCTACACTCTGGTTTGTGCGTTTGGTAGAGATGCGAAATCTCATGAATTAATTGATTTCGAGTAGGTGGTGCGGTCTCCCAACTGAACTCATCACCTCACCTACAATTATTGGTGATGGGTTAGACATATGAGTGTAAGACTTTGTTTAATAATTCTCTAATCATGGTGCAGCCCAAACGTGGTGTCATCTAATTCGATGAATCTCACATATTCTAGGGATTAATTGTCATCGCTTAGTTAAGTCAAGACCACCATTTGATAGATGGATCCTATTGAGTTCCTGTTTAGCTAGGTGATCGAACAGATTGAACCCAATCATCCTCACAGCCCATTAGATCCCTTGCTAGATGCATTGATCTTCCGGTGCAACTGAGCCACTGTATCCAGCCAAGAATAATCAACTCAGGAAAGAAGCCCGCCACATTATAATGGTGAAAAGAATCAGATATCTTTTCTTCAGGAGAAATTGATTCAATCTCATTTAAACTAGATGATCATAGTCTAATAATTATGATAACTAGTGCATGGGTTAGCTCGGCTTATTGACCACCTTAGATCAGAACTTGTTGTTAATAGATATGTGGTACGGGTACATGGGAAACGGTGGAAGTAATATGCCATTAACTCATACAAAATGCTTTCAAGTGAGTAGCTTCCAATTAAAAACCGTTTGCATATGTGCCAAACTTACCTTAGACACAATTGTTCAGAGCAAACATGGCGTTAGCCTATAATGCTAGACGCACTCTGAGCCAATTGAGGTCTTGCTTGTCATGACTCGATGCTTGACCCAGATTTAATCCTATTTAGTTTGGTCAATGTAGATTGTTATCCATCGAACCAACTCTTTGATGCGGTTTATTTCACCGCTTGACTAATTGAGCTACCAAGCTGAATCCAGCTTTTATGAATATGTCTTAATTCTAAAATCTCAATTTAGATTAATGATATTCTTGTATCTTAATTTTAAATTAAGTAGGGTTCATAACAAAATTTGTAAAATAGAATCTGGTTTCGAGGATTTAGGTTTTCAAAAGTAAGTTATGGATTTCCTGATTAAGGCGAAACGCAGACCCTAACTCATAAGAAACATCCTATCAGATGGAGAAAGGCCTTTAAATCCTTCTTCTATTCTTTAACACGCAGTTTGATCTTTACATAGGAACTATTACTAAAAAACAATTTTAGATCAACATTTATATCTTCAATATACAATTAGATTAATCATGGAATATTTTGTTACATCTATGTATCAAATATGCATATTTTCAGATCTAATTATCTTCATAAGTAATCTAAAAAAATTAGATTTAAATTGATCTTAATCAAAATAATCTATTGATATTATGTAGAATTTCTACAATAGTCTGACTTGCATCTTCATATCTCATATGATAATTTAATTAATATATTTTATTTTATTTTTAGATGTTATTATAACCATGATTTCAAAAAATAGTAAATAATAGATCTAAAAATAATTTATTAGATTAAAATTAATAACATGCAGGACTTTCTATCAGAACTATTTTGATTTAGAACTGTATGCATTTTTTATTATCTGATACCAAATCATTTATTTTATGTTTTCTAATTTTAATCTGTTCACATCTCCATGTGTCATCTAAATATAACTTATTTTATAATTAAAATAAATTTAAAATTAGATCTAAATACTTTTAGAATCTTGGCTCTGATACTAGTTGAAGGGAGATCCTGATTTTCCGGACCCGGTTCGTTCAGATCTGATCAGATCAAGAGATATATTTCAAATTTTTTTCTCTTTGATCCTAATCAGATCTGAGATATTTTAGATTAATATTATTATTTATAAATAAAATAATCTAGATAAATAAATCAAATTTAATTTACTTGATATGGGTAATCTTATTACCTGTTGATGATCCTATATGCAGCGGAAGGTTCTGGATCTAGCCACGCAAGTGCCTGGCCTCTACCGGTATCTACTCAGGCTAGATCTAAAGATCTTCTTCTTCTCTATCACATCTTCAGAGATCATATCTGGATCTAATCTGGAGGATCTTGAAAACTCCATTTGATGATCAGTAGTTGTCCTTTGCAGCAGTGCAGCCTTCTGCTTTGTCATTCTCTTCTTGATGCGGATCGCACCAAACAAGTCCAAACTCTTTTGGGATGTGGAGAGGGAGGAGAAGGTGGGTTTGCCATGGAGGAGAGGGGGGAGAGGCAGCCTTGGCAGGGGTTTGAATTTCTCAAACTTAATTTGAGTTGGGCGCGGGGTCTTATTTATGGACTAACTGTGATCCAACTCCTCTTTTCCCAACCAATCATAACCCTTTTGAAATCATATCTAATCATTGATTGGTGGAATAGAGTCCCCTGGATTCTCCTAGAGGGTGCCTAAGACCAGTCAAAGTTGGTTCTTAGGAGAACTCTAATGGAATCCAAAAGGAGATGGAGTCCCTGTCCAACAGGACTCTAGGCGCCTCCAACTTGGCAATGACGAGGGGTGGCGTGCGCCCTCTTCCTTGCCAGGTTCTAGAGGGGACAGGCCCCACAAGCTCTCCAATAGGTGCATGACACATGCAAAAGTCAAATTGTCAATGGTCAAAGTTGAACTAGTCAAAGGTAGACTTTTGACCAAAGTCAAAGAACAAGAAATGGCAGGTGGACCAAAATGGTAGGTAATGTCTTTACAAAATAAGACAACCTTTTCTGACTTTGGACAACCTCCATCGACCATATTGAAGGCCTATTGAGCATAAACTTCTTTGGTCAGTCAGGATAACTATTTATGATAAAAGAAGAACTTAGGTTCAATCGAGCGCTAGCATGATTTCCTTCAACCTAATTGGATCTCATTTCAGATCAATCAACTTATCAGTTCAATGATGATCACCAGATTCAAAACCCTTATTTGTGTGACCTAGTTAGGTTCAGTTCTGTATGTAATGGGATATGTTCATGATCTCTATCATTGACATCATGAAAACTTCTTTCGATGGATCAGAACTCTTCTGATTCGAACAGTTAGAATTGATATGATCGATCATCTAAATCATCTAATTGCTCCCAAAATCCACAGTGACACTAGCAGTATATGGTGGCACCATCAGAGCTGAATGCGAACCTCTTGGTGCAGCTACCTGTGTGATTAGTCCTTCTATCTTGAGCCCGATCAGATTAGGGTTTAAGTGAAACTCATCAACCCAGTTTTTGTCATATTGATGTAATCATTCGATTGAAGTCCGTATGTAAAATCTAAATAGAAACTCTTTCTATTATTCACTCTGTCCATGGCCATGACTTCTTAGACTTGATTCTCATGATTATCATAGGGCTGCTCTCTACCACTGAGGTAGATAGATTCCATCTTGATGCCATCCACAGTTCTCTACTAATGATCATCTATAGCCAACCATACACCTCAGGGTTCCGTATGGCTAGGAGACTAAGTAATGGTGTAGTCAAACTATAACACCCTCAAGGTAAATTGTCGATGCATTTTAGGTCAAAGAACCAGACACACCACTGCAGCATCGAGTCAGTCATTGACGAGAAGGTAGACTTCCTAATGACTACTCGAGGTGGTCACGCTCAATGCCCTCATTCTCTAATGAGTACCTATAATCTTGCTCTGGTGTCTCCACATCATAGACTCAAGACTCATCTACTAAAGAGAAGCGATTGTACACCAACCTTCCGGATTAATCACCATCCTCGTGATGATCCTATGGTCGGAAGCATTTTATGAGTTAACAATGATTATTCATGTCTTAAATTTTCAACTCTTGAAAATATGAATTATCATTACCATTATCTCAAAGGATGTATCACAGACACTAAATACACATATGTGATAGAAAATAATCCATTTTATTGATATTAGTTAAAAATTATAATTTTGCCCCTAGAAGTGTATTACAAGTGTCAGCCAATTCTGACTTTTAGCGCACATATATCTAACAACATTATTACCTAGGATGATAACGTTTATCGAGTATAGATCATTGCATGCTATATGGGTTGGTTGTCCTCTTAACCAAGGAGTATGAAGATACTAGTATGGCATGTAGGTAAAATGTAGGGATACATTTTATAGATCGTGACCCAGCT
The DNA here is from genome assembly GCA_006176705.1 of Cocos nucifera. Classification (NCBI taxonomy): domain Eukaryota; kingdom Viridiplantae; phylum Streptophyta; class Magnoliopsida; order Arecales; family Arecaceae; genus Cocos; species Cocos nucifera. The sequence goes on along the minus strand of QRFJ01001951.1, from coordinate 335,812 downwards.
ATAAAGTGCTTTGCTATCAAGAGTTTCTCATGAAGGATATGGGTATAAGTATCCCTTAGACTTGAGATCACCTCGGTGACTTACAAGCAACTCACTATACTTTGGTATCGAACTATCTAAATTTTTAATTCAATAATAAAAGATTACAGGTGCAATCAAGTACTTGTTTAGTTGATGCATGAGTCAAGATGGGATTGATCCCTCCAAGTGTTGGAGCAATTGCATCACTATATTTTAATTTAGCAAAATCTTGATTGGGGTAGTCCAAATGATGGATACTAAATTTTCAAATATAATGTGGATGAACTTTTAGGATTAGTAGTTAAACCCTAGTTCATCCTCTAAGCATTGAGGTTAAGAGGATGAATTATATGGCAATAATATGCCATAGGTTCGTCAATGTTGCATTGCGATAATTCAACATATCCGCATAACGAGTACCATTGCTAGATAGTCACATAGATTGGTATAAAAAATTAATTCTTATGCTACCGACTTAGGATTCGAATCTATGGGGTCATACAAAATAGAAGTTTCTACCTAATCTGATGGCTGATCAAGAGTCCCAATGGTCTAGGACTCTTTGGTCAAGTATCCCACTTGATTGGGACTCTATGATCAGGAGTCCCACTAGACTGAAACTTTGCCTTCATAGATTTCATCAGACTAGAATTTTGATATTATTAGAGGATTAATTAATAATTAAATTATTACTTAGCTTAATTTGATTAAGTGATGAGAATTTGATCAAATCTGATTGAATTTGATTTGGTTAGATTTGACCTAGTCTGGTCATGAGATGACCTAATTGCTATGGGAGATTTGGTCCTAATTTGATCAGGACCTAGATTCAATTAATTTATAATATGATTAGATTTTAATTGGATTGGATTAAGCCTAATCTAATTGGATTTATCCTAGTTTAATTGGTCAAGACAAATTGGTTTAGATGAAACCAATTTGGACTTGTTCAAAACTAGTTTGAATTTTAAATCTCCAAGTACCATGAATTTTTGACTCACACCCTCTCTCACGCAAATTCTAAATTTGCATTAGCTTTCCCATGCCCAAAAGAGCCTTCTGTGCCTCCTCTTTTTCTACCTTTGACCAGGTCCAAGAGTTGGACTTGTTCAAAGTAAGTTGAATTTTGAATTCAACTTAATTGGTTTCTTGTTAGAACTAATCTCCCTCTTATCCATAACCCATGCTCTTCTACACATGAATTTTGAATTCTGGTGAATTTTTTCCATGCCAAAAGGATGTTTGCACCTCTCCTCTTTTGCTCTTTAACATGGTCCAAGTGTTGGACCGGTTCAAACTGAATTGAATTTTGAATTCAATTTAAGTTGGTTAGAGGTTGGAACCACCTCTTCTTATCCATGTCCCCCTTTGTGAATTCTCATAATTTTTTATGGGTTTCTAAGTGTGCGCATGCAGAAGGAGAGTCCTTCTGCATGTCAATCACTTTTGGGGTGGGTGCTAGAATTGGATAAAACATCCACTTGAATTTTGAATTCAAGTGGATTGTTAAAACATCTTAACCATCTCATCTTACCCTCCCATGCGTAAAATCCACTGGAGTCACCCATTTAAAATGTATTTTTTCTAGGCATGCATGAGGGATTAGAGAAGCTATGTAAGGGGTTTCTGAGAGAGAGAAAATTAGAGAGGGGGTGCTTGTCCTGGGCATGGAAAAGTCTAGAGAGTGAGAATGGGAATCTTGCGCCAACATTCCTCATGTCAACTTTTCTTATTTTTCTCTTTAGTTGCTCTTTTACAAAGGGATTTGAAAGTGAGTGTACGGTAGATGGAGAGTCTCTCGATCCATGAAAATTTATTTCATAGAAAAATTCCAAAGAGAAAGGGTGTGAGGGTTTTTTTTTGGGTGTCAAGATTTTTTGTGTGTGAAACCCCAGGATTTGGACCCTGGGTGGAGAAATTAAGTGCTGTGAGTGCCCGATCACCACAAATTTTTCACCACCACCTCATCATCCTCCATACTATGTCATTTGATCTTTTGGAGCATCTGGAAGATCAAGAGAAGGATGTCGATTGGATCGATCGAGATTGGCTGTCGAAGGCTCTAGCGAAGAGCTAGCACTTCGATGGAGCTAGTTGGGACCAGAAGCTCCATATGGACTAACCATAGAGGTCGAACAAGTGTGCGATTGCATCATGATATAATGGGGCTTCTCCTAGCAATTTTAAATTTTGGAATTTGGCTATCCGCACTCAGGTATTGTATTTTGAACATAGATCGATCAACAAATGTGATTTGCTGATCGAATGCATTTAAATTTCTTTTTACATATAAGCATGTCTAGATCCATGTATAGAATATTTTATTAGATCAATGCATGCATAAAGTTAATATTAAATTAATTTGACGTAGTTTAAAATTTAAAAAAGTTTCAAAATGCATGCTTTAAATCCTACACGATTTTTATCATTGGTATCAAAGCAAGGGATGCTTGACATATTTTAATATGTAATTAAAAAAATTAAGTGCTTACATATCTGATATATTTGATCCAAGTAGCAAGTAATTGGATTGGGATTGTGGTCATGGCCATCCGATCATAGGAGAAAAGTAGGGTTTAAAGGCCCTCTTCTCTCATTCGATGGAATTCTCCTATGTCATGTAGGGGTGCTGCTGCGATTATATCCTGTTGGGGGTAAAATAACCTCCGCCGAAGTCCACCACTTGGATGCCAGACGACCTCCTCAAAAATGGATGATTTCCATGCAACCACAGCAAAGCCCATTGATAACATGATGAACTTCGATCGGCCAAACTAGAATGGAGCAACGAAGCTATCTTGTAACAAGCATGTTTCGTTAGTCCTATGCTAGGGATCCCTACAGGCAGAATTCCTGATCAACCAAACTTCTTTTCTAAGCAAATCCTACTTGACCAAGTTCTTCAGTCAAGCTCTCCTTCACAAGAAGTAGCAAATATTGGGAATGACCAAATTCCTTCATGGTAGTGTGTTCTGGTAACTTGAACCCATCCAACCAAGATCCTTTCTAATTATTCTATCTCATCTAAACTCCTCTTTCTACCGTGGATAGAAATTGACTTTAAAGGCAGCCAAATTCCTTAGCTCCTTTCAAACAAACTTCTTTCAGTTGCGCTCCTTCCAATTGCCCGACAAACTCCTTTCAGTAGTTGAATAAGCCACCTTACATTATACACGATGGCCAAATGAACTTAAACAATAGAAGGACCTCATCCTCGATGCAAATCCAAGTTTCCACTCAGCAAGTATCAGCTACCTTACGGACAACCTTGGAGACGTCTGAACCTCTCTAGACTACTGGAATTATGAGTTCTTCATTGCTCACAAGCTTGCTTACATGTGTAGAAGTCCAACCCGAACTCCAACCATCAATCTCCAATGGACTAGCAAGTCACGACAAAGGACACCACTCTCTGTAACAAACTCTACGTGACCCAAATGATCCACTTGCAAGCAGTTATGACTGTTACTGTCAGTTGTTACATGCTTTGTCTATATAAATGATCCTCCAGATATGTTTCTTCTCCAATCTCTCTTCACTTTCTCAAAACTCTGCTAAAATTTCCCTGAATGCTCCATTTTTGTTGATTAGAGAGCCGACTTGACCATCGGAGGATTTTGTCGGAGTCACCCCACCTCCAGTTCGGACTTATTTTATAAGTTCCGATGGTGACCTCATCTTCTCCAACTCCAGCTCTTTCTGATGTCTGTAGTTTTTTGCACTAATTAGAATTGATGCTAGAGGAAGGGACCCTACCCTTGTTCTTAAATGACCATTCAGTCGATTTCCACCTCTTCTCTGATTCTTCTCCTTCGATCTACCTGGCAAGATGCCACCCAAGAGAGCTTTAATCCAGAGATCCACCACCTCTACAGCAAGATCCCAATTAGATCAGCCTACACCAACTATTGGAAATAGTGTCCCAAAGCAAATTATTAGCCTATTAACGGTTATGCTAATTCTTATATTTGTATATATATATTATAAATAAATAAAAGTTATTTTAGCATTTTTCATCAGAAATCCTTTCATCTTCTAATAAACTCTTGAGTTGTGGTGAAGTCCATAGAACTATTTAGAATCGATAATGGAGGATTTATCATTTAGTCCTTAAATTTATTCATGACCAAATGATATATTGTTACTAAGAATGATAATGTTTATCGAGTGTTAGTCATTGTATGTCATATGGATTATTATCTTCTTAACCAAGGAGTGTAGAGACACTGATATGGCATGCAAGTGAGATATAAAGGTACATCTGAAGGAAAATCCTGATTTTTCGGTCCAGGTTCGTTCAGATCTAATCAGATCAAGAGATATATATCAAAAAAATTTTCTTTGATCTGTATCAGATCTGGAATATTTCAAATTTGATTAATATTATTTTAATAAATAAAATAAATAAAGATAAATTAAATTAAATTTAATTTACCTGATTTGGGTAATCCTATTATCCTGTTGATGATCCTGTATGCAGCGAAAGATTCTGGATCTAGCCACGCAAGCGCCTGGCCTCTACCGGTATACACTCAGGGCTAGATCTAGAGATCCTCTTCTTCTCTATCACATCTCCAAAAATCAGATCTAGATCTGATCTGGAGGATCTTCAAAACTCCTATTGAAGATCAGCAGTCGTCCTTTGCAGCAGCGCAGCCTTCTTGCTTTTGATCGCCTTTCTCTTGCTTGAATCGCACCAACAAAAATCCAAAACTCTTTTTGAACATGGAGAGCAAGGGGAGAAGGTGGTTTGGCATGGAGAAGGAGGGGAGAGGCAGCCTTGGGGCATATGGAAACTCTTAGCTTCAATCTCATGTCAATCTAAGTTGGGTACAAGGTCTTATTTATAGACTAGCTGTGATCCAACTCCTCTTTTTTCCCAACCAATCACAACCCTTTGTGAAATCAGATCTAAATCTGATTGATGGAAATAGAGTCCCCTGGATTCCTCCTTAGAGGGCGCCTAAGACCAATCAAAGTTGGTTCTTAGAAGAACTCTAATTGGAATCCAAAAAGGAGATGGAGTCCTTGTCCAACAAAGACTCCTAGGTGCCTCCAACTTGGGTACACGCCTAGGGTGGCGTTCTCCCTTCTCCTTGCCAGGTTCTGGCAGGGGACAGGCCCCCACCAGCTCTCCAATAGGTGCATGACATGTGGTCAAAAGTCAAAGTGTCAATGGTCAATGTTTGATCAGTCAAAGGTAAACTTTTGACCAAAGTCAAAGAACAAGAAATGGCAGGTGACCAAAAATGGCAGGTAATGTCTTATAAAATAAGGCAACCTATTCTGACTTGGACAACCTCCAGTCAGACCATATGAAGGCCTCTGATTGAGCACAAACTCCTTTGGCTTAGACAGGACAACTTATTTATGATAGCAAAAGAAGAACGTTAGGTTCAATCGAGTGCTAGCACGATTTCCTTGAACTTAATTGAATCTCATTCAGATCAATTGAACTGGATCAGTTCAATTGATGATCACCAGATTCAAACCCTTGTTTGTGTGATCCAGTTTGGTTCAGTTCTATATGGTAATGGGATATGTCATGATCTCTATCATCGACATCATCGAAACTCCTTTCGATGGATCAGAACTCTTCTGATTCGAACAGCTAGAATGATTGATCATCTAAATCATTCTAATTGCTCCCAAAATCCACCAGTGACACCTAGCAGTATATGGTGGCAACCCATCAGAGCTGAATGCGAACCTCTTGGTGCAGCTACCTGTGTAATTCAGTTCTTCTATCTTGAGCCTCGATCAGATTAGGGTTTGGTGAACTCGTCAAACCCTAGTTTCTGTCATATGATGTAATCATTCGATTCGAGTCTAATGTGAAAATCTAAATAGAAACTCTTTCTATTATTTCACTCTACCATGGCCATGGGCTTCTGGACTTGATTCTCATGATTATCATAGGGCTTCTTCTCTACCACCGAGGTAGATAGATTCCATCTTGATGCCATCCAGTTCCTACAATGAACATGCTATAGCCAACATACACCTCAGGGTTCCATATGGCTAGGAGACCGAGTAATGGTGTAGTCAAACTATAACACCCTCAAGGTGAACTGTCGATGCACCTCAGGTCAAAAAATCAGACACACTACTACAGCATCGAGTCAGTCATTGACCAGAAGGTAGACTCCCTAATGACTACTCGAGGTGGTCACGCTCAGTGCCCTCGTTCTCTAACGAGTACCTGTACTCTCGTTCCGATGTCTCCACACCGTAAACTCAAGACTCATCTACTTAAGAGAAGCGATTGTACACCAACCTTCCAGATCAATCACCATCCTCGTGATGATCCTATGGTCAGGAGCAATTTATGAGTTAATAATGATTATTCATGTCTTAAATTTTCAACTCTTGAAAATATGAATTATCATTGCCATTAACTCAAAGGATGTATCACAGACACTAAATACACATATGTGATAGAAAATAACACATTTATTAATTTTAGTCAAAATTACAATTTTGCCCATAGAAGAGTATTACAAGTGTCAGCCAATTCTGGCTTCTAGGGCACATATATCTAACAATCTCCCACTTGTCCTAAAGCCAATTGGCTACAAGTCTAAGTCCCATCTTCTCAAGGTGGGCTTCAAACTTCTACTGGCCCAACAGCTTTGTAAGTTGGTCTGCCACATTATTTATGGAGTCGACTCTCCTGACCTCGATGTAACCATTTTCGAGATAATCGTGGATGAGGTGGTATCACTGTTTGCTTGGAACTCTTCCAGCTGATAGCAACACCATTGCACACAAACAGACTCCCAGATGTCGACTTTCGATCATCTATAGCAGACATGAAATCTGAGTCTGTGTATCCCTGGACTTGGAGTTCTCCATTACCAAAGACCAACATTATATCTTAGTTCTTCTCAAGTACATAAGGATACATTTCACAGAAGTCCAGTGTTCTTCACCTGGATTTGACTGATATATGCTTGTGACACTCACAGCATGGGCTATATCAGGTCGGGTACATAGCATGGCATACATGAGGCTTCCTATTGCAGAAGCATAAGGGATCTTGCTCATGCGTTCTATTTCATCAGGTGTGCTAGAGCACATCTTCTTGGAAAGATGAATACCATGTCTGAAGGGTATTAATCCCCTCTCTCTATGTACATCTTCTGTGAAAGTCCTAGCATCCTATTCGTTCTATCCCTATAGACCTTAATTCCTAGAATAAAGGATGCTTCACCTAGGTCTTTCATGGAGAATTCCCTTGGACAACCATATTTTGACTATCGACAACATGGGAATATCATTCCCAATTAGGAGGATGTCATCCACGTACAATACGAGGAAGACAACAGCGCTCCCACTGATCTTTTTGAAAACACAAGGTTCCTCTTCATTTTTGATGAAACCAAACTTTTTGATCACATCATTGAAATGAGTGTTCCAGCTCCGAGATGCTTGCTTAAGTCCATATATGGATCTTTGCAGCTTGCAAACCTTGTGATCAGTATCACTGGATGTGAAACCTAATGGCTGTTCCACATAGATATCTTCCTCAAGATATCCATTTAGGAATGCCGTTTTCACGTTCATTTGCCATATTTCATAATCGAAATAGGCTGCAATGGCAAGCAATGTGCTGATAGATTTTAGCATAGCCACTGGGGAAAAGGTATCCTGATAGTCAATACCTTTGCGTTGACTATAACCTTTTGCCACTAGTCTAGCCTTGAATGTCTCCACATTCTCATCTGCACCAATCTTTCTCTTGAAGATCCATTTACATCCAATAGGTACTATACCTTCTGGTGGATCTACCAAGGTCCAGACTTGGTTCGAGTGCATCGAGTCAATTTCTGACTGCATTACCTCTAGCCATTTCTCGGAGTCGATATCTGATATTGCCTCATTGTAGGTTTTGAGATCATCACCATGAGCACCATTACCTATGAGGAACATTTTCTCTACTTTCTCTGAAATAATATCTAAGTATCTTTCAGGGGGACGGGAAACTCTTTCCGATCTATGAGGTGGAGGAGGTAGTGTTCTTATTGGCTCAACCTAATTTGGTTCCAATTGGTCCTTAGCTCATTCCACTTGTGAGACTTTCTCATCAAGCTTGATCTATTTTCCAATGCCGTTGTCTTGAATAAACTATTTTTCAAGAAAGATGGTATGTCGACTCACAATCGCATTGTGGTCTTCTGGAATGTAGAAATAGTATCCTAATGACTCTTTAGGATATCCTATGAATCGAGCTCTGAAGGACCTAAACTCTAACTTGTCCGCTCGTTGTCTTTTGACGTGAGCTGGACAACCCCAAATTCTGAGATGACTCAGACTTGGTTTCTTACCGTGCCATATCTCATACAGTGTGGTAGGAACGGTTTTAGAGGGAACCCTATTCAATAGATAGATTGAAGTTAACAATGAGTGTCCCCAAAGGAAATCAAGGAGGTCTGTGAAGCTCATCATAGATCGAACCATATCCAATAGAGTCCGATTTCTCCGTTCTGAAACCTCGTTGAGTTGAGGTGTTTCTGGTGGAGTCCATTGAGAGACTATGCCATTTTCCTTTAGATAGTCTAGAAATTCCCGGCTAAGGTATTCACCTCCTCAATCTGATCGAAGAATCTTAATGGGTTTTCCTATTTATTTTTCTACTTCATGTCTGAATTCTTTGAACTTTTCAAAAGCTTCAGACTTGTGTTTCATAAGATACACATACCCATACCTAGACAGATCATCAGTAAAGGTAATGAAGTAGACAAAATTGCCTCTAGCCAGCACATCAAATGGGCCGCACACATCAGTATGTACTAGGGCAAGGAGATCTGTGGCCCTTTCCCCATGTCCAACAAAAGAGAGTTTAGTCATTTTGCCTTGAAGACAAGTTCACAAGTTGGATATGACTCGTAAGTCAATGGACTCAATAGCCCATTTTTCTCCAATTTGTTGATCCTATCTTCTGCTATATGACCTAATCTCAAGTGCCATAGATATCTGTCATTTGGACTATCCCTAGGTCGTTTGGCATTCACGTTTTGCTCGAATAATGAGCATACCTCCAGAAGGACCTTCCTTCTTGTTCTTCAGGGTGGCCAAGTAAGTAGGGCAGTTTCGCTTCCAATGGTCGTCGCTGTTGCAATGAAAACACTTTCCTTTGACATCGGCTTTTTTCTTCGGCTCTGCCTTCTTCTTCTTTGATCCTTCCATCTTTTTCTTTTTCACAAACTTCTTCTTCTTTTCAGAAGACTTTCTTTTGGAAGAAGTCCGTTCCATAGCAAGAACTGAGGCTTTAGAACCTTTCATAGAAAGCTCAGTGGTAACCAGCATATTCATTAATTCGGCCAAGGAATTCTGAAGTTTATGCATGTGGTAATTCATGATGAATTGCCCATATGCATCAGTCAAGGATTGTAGAATAATATCATTCTGCAGGTCCAAGTCCAACTTCACACCGAGCATCTCAAGCTCTTCCATGTCCTTGATCATTGTCAGATAGTGATCTTGGACTGACTGCCCATCATGCATCTTAGCCTTAAAAAGTTATTTCGTGACTTGATATCTGGCTGCGCGACTCTGTTCACCAAACATCTCCTGCAGGTGAGCCAACATTTAGCGTGCAGTCCCGATATCCTCATGTTGGCGCTGGAGCTCATCAGACATCGAGCCCAACATGTAATATCTGGCCTTATTATCTTCGCCTATCCATTTTTCCAGAGATGCTCTCTATTCAATAGATGGATGGGCTGGTAAGGTGGGAGGGTCCTGGTCCAAAATATGGGTTAACTTCTCAGAACCCAAAATAATTTTGTAGTTCCTGAGCTAATCTTTATAATTAGGTCCGGTTAGTCTATGTGTGTCCAGGATACGTGCCGATGGGTTGGACGCAGACATTTTTCTATTGAGAGTCAAAGATTCTAGTTAGATATTATAATTTTGACTTGATCAATTTGTTTAAAAATTTTATTTTAAAATAAATTAGCTCCCACTATTTTCTCGGATCCCTACACTCCATCTGTAGATATGTGAAAATCTCCATGATTAATGATTTCTAGTGGGTGGTGCGGTCTCACCAACTGACTCATCACCTCACCTAACAGTTATTGGTGATGGATTAGCCAATGAGTGAATAACTCTTGTTCAATGATTCTCTAATCATGGTGCACCCAAACTTGGTCTCTAATTCATGAATCTCACCGTATCTGGAATATTGATCTACTCCTTAGTTAAGTCAGACCGACCATTTGCATAGACTGGATTCCTAATTAAGTCTCTCACCGTATCCGAAATATCGAGTCCAACTCATCCTCCAGCCCATAGCATCCAATGCCCAATAGACATGGTTGCATCTTTTCGGTGCAACTGAGCTACTATATCCAACCGAGAACAATCAACCCCGAGAAGGGCCAGCACATCTACAATGGTCGAAGACCTCAGACTTAATCTTTTCTTAGGGAGAATTGATTCAGGTCTCATTAAAGTAGACCTGGCTTAGTCATAACAATTATGACTAACCTAGTGGCATGGGTTAGCTCGGATTATTGACCACCTCAGATCAGAACTGTGTCAACAGATATGGTCAGGTAAGTGAGACCGGTGGAAGGAATATGCTATTAACTCATACAAGAATGCATTCAAGTTGAGTAGCTTCCAATTAAAAACCAATCGGTCGTATGTGCCAAACTTACCTTAGACACCAAATTGTTGAGTCAGAACCAATTGGGTTAGCCTACAATCCAGACTCTAACCTCTGAGCCTAATTAGGTCTTGCTTGATCATGACTCGATCTTGACCCAGACTTAATCCTATTAGGCTGGTCAATTTAAGCATTGTTGGTCCCATCTAACCAACTCTTGATTCGATTTGATCAACCGCTTAGACCTGATTGAGCTACCCAAGCCCGAACCCAGTATTATGAATATGTCTTAGATATAAAATTCTCAATTTTAGACCTAATTAATATTTCATACTTAATTCCTAATTAAGTAGGGTTCATAAACAAAATATGCACAATAAATCCTAGGATTTCAGGATCTAAGGTTTTGCAGAAAGTAAGTTTTGGGTTTCTGATTAAGAACGAACACGCAGCACCCCTACACATCATAAGAACACCCCATCGAATGGAAAGAGAGGACCTTCAAACCCTTCTTCATTCTTATGACCGGACGGCCAAGAGGAACGCCTTAATTAGGAACATTCAATACTACAAAACAATATCAGATCTATATCATATATCTCATATACAAAGTAGATCTAATCATGGCATATTTTGCATACATCTCATGTATCGAATCATGCATGTTTTCAGATCTAAATTATCTCATAATAATCTAAAAATTAGATTTAAATTGATCTTATCAAAATAAATCCTAATCTAGACAACTATGTAGAACTATTCTACAACTAGTCTAGACATGCATCAATCACATCTCATATGGTGTTTAAAATTAAATAATTTTATTTGCTATTTTTTAGATGTTATTATAACCATTATAATATCAAAAAATAGTAAATAAATGGATCTAAAATATGGGTTAATCAAATTAAATTGAAAACATGCAAGACTATTCTATAGAACTATTCTATTCTAGAACTAGTCATGCATATCTTCTAATCTTAGATCCTAATCATTTAATTTTAATTTTTTTCTGATTTCAGATCTAATCACATCTCATGTGACATCTAAAATCAATTATTTTCTAATTAAAATAAATTTAAAATCAGATCTAAACATTTTTAGAACCATGGCTCTGATACTAGTTGAAGGGAAATCCTGATTTTCCGGTCCAGGTTCGTTCAGATCTGATCAGATCAAGAGATATATTTCAAAAATTTTCTCTTTGATCTATATCAAATCTAGAATATTTTAGATTTGATTAATATTATTTTAATAAATAAAATAAATAAAGATAAATTAAATCAAATTTAATTTGCCGGATTTGGGTAATCCTATTACCCTGTTGATGATCCTATATGCAGCGGAAGGCTCTGGATCTAGCCATGCTAGCGCCTGGCCTCTATCGGTATCCACTCGGGCAAGATCTGGAGATCCTCTTCTTCTCTATCACATCTTCAAAAATCAGATCTAGAGGATCTTCAATACTCCTTTTGAAGATCAACAGTCGTCCTTTGCAGCAACGCAGCCTTCTTGCTTTTGATCGCCTTTCTCTTGCTTGAATAGCACCAACAAAAATCTAAAACTCCTTTTGGATGTGGAGAGCAAGGAGAAAAGGTGGTTTGGCATAGAGAAGGAGGGGAGAGGCAGCCTTGGGGTGTATGGAAACTCTTAGATTCAATCTCATATCAATCTGAGTTGGGTACTGGGTCTTATTTATAGACTAGCTGTGATCCAACTCCTCTTCTTCCCAACCAATCACAACCCTTTGTGAAATCAGATCTAAATCTGATTGGTGGGAATAGAGTCCCCTAGATTCTTCCTTAGAGGGTGCCTAAGACCAGTCAAAGTTGGTTCTTAGAAGAACTCTAATTGAAATCCAAAAAGGAGATGGAGTCCTTGTCCAACAAGGACTCCTAGGCGCCTCCAACTTGGGCACACGCCTAGGGTGGCGTGCGCCCTTCTTCTTGCTAGGTTCTGGTAGGGGACAGGCCCCCACCAGCTCTTCAATAGGTGCATGATATGTGGTCAAAAGTCAAAGTGTCAATGGTCAACGTTTGACCAGTCAAAGGTAGACTTTTGACCAAAATCAAAGAACAAGAAATGGCAGGTGACCAAAAGTCAAAGACAACCTATTCTGACTTGGATAACCTCCAGTTAGACCATATGAAGGCCTCTGATTGAGCACAAACTTCTTTGGCTCAGATAGGACAACTTATTTATGATAGCAAAAGAAGTACGTTAGGTCCAATCGAGTGCTAGCACTGAACCTAATTGAATCTCATTCAGATCAATTGAACTGGATCAGTTCAATTAATGATCACCAGATTCAAACCCTTGTTTGTGTGACCTAGTTAGGTTCAGTTCTATATGGTAATGGGATATGTCATGATCTCTATCATCGACATCATCGAAACTCCTTTCGATGGATCAGAACTCTTCTGATTCAAACAATTAGAATGATTGATCATCTAAATCATTCTAATTGCTCTCAAAATCAACCAGTGACACCTAGCAGTATATGGTGGCAACCCATCAGAGCTGAATGCGAACCTCTTGGTGCAGCTACCTGTGTGATTCAGTTCTTCTATCTTGAGCTCCAATCAGATTAGGGTTTAGGTGAACTCGTCAAACCCTAGTTGCTGTCATATGATGTAATCATTCGATTTGAGTCTAATGTGAAAATCTAAATAGAAACTCTTTCTATTATTTCACTCTGCCATGGCCATGGGCTTCTGGACTTGATTCTCATGATTATCATAGGGCTGCTCCTCTACCACCGAGGTAGATAGATTCCATCTTGATGCCATCCAGTTCCTACAATGAACATGCTATAGCCAACATACACCTCAGGGTTCCATATGGTTAGGAGATCGAGTAATGGTGTAGTCAAACTATAACACCCTCATGGTGAACTGCCAATGCACCTCAGGTCAAAGAACCAGACACACTACTGCAGCATCGAGTCAGTCATTAACGAGAAGGTAAACTCCCTAATGACTACTCGAGGTGGTCACGCTCCGTACCCTCGTTCTTTAACGAGTACCTGTACTCTCGCTTCGGTATCTCCACACCGTAGACTTAAGACTCATCTACTAAAGAGAAGCGATTGTACACCAACCTTCCGAATCAATCACCATCCTCGTGATGATCCTATGGTCAGGTGCAATTTATGAGTTAATAATGATTATTCATGTCTTAAATTTTCAACTCTTGAAAATATGAATTATCATTGCCATTAACTCAAAGGATGTATCACAGACACTAAATACACATATGTGATAGAAAATAATCCATTTATTAATTTTGGTCAAAATTATAATTTTGCCCCTAGAAGTGTATTACAAGTATCCACCAATTCTGGCTTCTAGGACACATATATCTAACAACATCTACACTAAACGTGATCAATTTTGGAGCTTTTCTACTATCGAGATTTGCTCCGATGAAATATGGGTATAAGTGTCCCTCCAATTTGACATCACCATGATGACTTCCAAGAAACTCACTATGCTTTGGTACCGAACTATCTGAATTTTTAATTCAGTGATGAATGTTTTTTGGGCATAGTCAAGTACTTGAGGAGTTGTTATGTGAGTCAAGATGGGATTGACTACTCTAGTTTAGGAGCTATGTTCAATTGTGTTTCAATTTAGCGAAAAACCTTGGCTAGGATAGTCCTAGTGAGGAATCATGAGACTAATTACTTTGAGATATGATTTGGATGTATCTTTCAGGGTTGATAGTTAAACTCTAAGTTATCCTATACATAGAGGTCAAAGAGATGAATTATATGGTAACTATATTCACATAGGTTTTGAATGTTGTGATTACGACTATTCAACCTATCCGGGCATCGAGTACTACTGCTAGATGATTACTTCAATTAGTACAAAAATTTATTTCTATGCTATCGGCTTAGATTCAAACCTACGAAGTCACACACACTAGAAGTTCTACCTGATATGAAGGTTGGTGAAGAGTCCCACTAGACTGAGACTCTTTGATCGAGAGTTCTACTACATTAAAACTTTGAGTTTTAATTATCTAAGACTCTGTGATCGAGAGTCTGGACTCTGTGATCATGATTTTCACTCATTTTGGGCATCGGAGTCAAGGGTTCCACTAGTTTGAGACTCTTTAATTAGGGTTTCATATCGATGGACTTTGTTGCCCAGTAACCCATCGGATTTGGACTCTATATTTATGAGAGATTTAATTAATAATTTAATTATTAATTAACTCAATCTGATTGAGTTATGATTTTTAGTTTGAGTCCAATTGAATTGGATTTAGTTGGATTTGACCCGATTAGGTTATGAGATAACCTAATCGCTGAGAAGATTTGATCTCTGAAATGATCAGAGGTTGGGCTTGATCAATTTTTAATTTTATTAGAATTTAATTAAGTCTAATTAAGCATAAATTGGTTGGGTTTAATCATGAATGTGTGAAATCCATCTGTGTGAGCCCTCCCTTTCTGCATGGTGTTGAATTCAAAAATCCTTAAGAGAAGAGAAAAATAGAGAGTTAGGCGTAGGGTATTTCTTAGTGCTGCCCTAAGGTTTAGACCTAGGGTTGGAGAATGTGTGCTACGAGTGTCGTGAGCCCATCAAATTTTAGGAAGAACCTCCACCACCTCTCTACTACGTCTTCTAGTAATATAGAGTGTCCAAAGAGTTTGTAGATGAAGATCAAAGTAGTTCGATCAACAATAGCTGTCAAAGCTTTTGGACATTGAGCTAGCACTTGGGATGAGCCGATCGAGATCAGGAGCCTTGTGTGGGTGATTCACAAAGGCCAGACACACTGTGTGACTGCATCATAATGAGCAGATATTTCTAGCAAAGATTAGATTACGGTGATTGCCTACCCGTGCAAGGTATCGTGTTCTAAATATGTAGCTATAGTAGTAAATAGTTACTACTACCGATGTAGTTATTCAAGTTCAAATCATGTACATCATATTTAGATCCTAAGTATAGAATTTTTTGATATGATCAGTAGCTTATAATTAATTAGATTAAGTAGTAAATAGTTACTACTACGGATGTAGTTTTTCAAATTCAAAGCATGTACATCATAGTTAGATCCTAAGTATAGAATTTTCTGATATGATCAATAGCTTATAATTAATTAGATTAATTATATTTTCTATTATATTTAATAAATTTTTGAAAAAAATTTAAAAGTAGAGCTAGAAACTCTGCACTAGATACATTCAGTGGTATCAAAGCAAGGTTCATTAAATATGATTTATATGCTATAGAATTTAAAAATTTATGCATATTAGATATGTATTTTAATTGAGTAGCCTAGTAATCAAGCTTGAATAGGCCACCAAGTCATCCGATCATAAGGAATAAGCATGATTTAAAGGCCATCTCCTTCCATTCGATGAGGATCCCTTATAGCGGTCAGGGTGCCACCATGAACTCATTCCAAAAGATAAATGATGAAAAAAAAATTTAGATTGGTTTAATCTTAATTTTAATCATGAATGTGTTAGATTAAATCTAAATTTAGATTCATGATTTTTATGTAGTATACATAGATTTTGATTAAAACCTATAAATAGTACTCTTTGTGAAATGAGCCGACCTATTTTTGAAATGAGTCAACCCCATTTAGTAAACAATGCTATGTTGTGAAGAACCTTTCAAAATTTTAAAAAATATTTATGAAATACTGAACCCCAACCCTCAGCCTAAAAATATAATTAAATTTTAGTAAAATAAATTAGGATCTAGAATTTTGAATTAAAGATCATAAAGCATTGATTATAAAACATGGGTTATTGGGTTAGATGAATTAGGTCCATTAATTGGGTTAGACCTAAGATTAGTTAAAGAATGGACTAAATTAGAGTAATTGATCAAATTTAACCAAATGTTGAACTAGATTAGATCAAGGACTCTTTAAACTCAATTATAACATTTGTAGTTGGTCAAGTTCATGCCTTAAACGAGGATCAAATGGATTTGATTCGTGGCTATGCAGTCAAACCCAAAATTACTAGATTGGTCAAATTGAAACTAATAAATTGGATGGTGTCTAATGTATATTTGGCAGTCTAAACCAATGATTTTTAATTAGGAGGTACTTGCACTGATTCGATCTTTGATGAGTTAATGTCATATCTCTTCTACTGATTTCACTTACCTTGCCATCCTGATGATTTGGTCTCACCCATGTCAATTAGGTAAATCAGTATGACTGATTTAGGTACTCCTAATACTAGCTGAAATTAGATTCTTTTTTATCTTAGTGAAGTCAGTAGGAGGTTCCAAATTGACTGGTGAACTCTTCTCTCCTCTTCTTAAAATTAATTAATAAAATCCTATAAAATTATTAGGTCCTTAAAAAAGATATAGCTATGGTGATAACTAGGTCATAGCCTCCCATTAATTTGGGTGATAATGGGTCCATTAGTTTAATAATCATTGGAGGCCCAAAGGGTTAGTGCTTATTGACTAATTAAATTACCATTCATAATATGATGATTTGGTCATGTCTTTCTAATGGTGATTAAGTTGGCCAGCTAAAGTCAGGCCTGATCATTTGTTGGTCAGATACACCAAATATGGTCATGTTAATGGTTAGACCAAACCAAATCTTTTTAGTGGAGGCTAAAGCCTACTGATTAGATTTTTAGGGCAAAATTAAAATTACTAGAAGTTGTATAGAGAAATAATTGGTTATGAACCTACCTATAGATGCACATGAGTTGACCAACCAAAGTTGGGCTCGTGTGTAGTCTATGTGGATTCTAGTATCCACTAAGAAATTAAAATAATTTCTCGAATT
The DNA here is from genome assembly GCA_006176705.1 of Cocos nucifera. Taxonomy (NCBI): domain Eukaryota; kingdom Viridiplantae; phylum Streptophyta; class Magnoliopsida; order Arecales; family Arecaceae; genus Cocos; species Cocos nucifera. The sequence goes on along the minus strand of QRFJ01001951.1, from coordinate 318,390 downwards.
GGTGGTAGAGTCTATCAATTCATAAAAAATAGTGAGAGAACCTTTAGACTGAAGTCTAACTCTTTAGGATAATTAATTCATATACTAATTAAATTTGGTTTCTCTTTTTTTATGCAGAAATGGCCATTATCTTGTCACTCTAGTCATTGTTAGACAATGACAAACTTATGGAACCCAACATCGATAGCTAGTATCGAAAGTTGAAGATCATCTTGGAGCATGAATGGATCCTATATATTTTGATGGATCCAACACCTGAAGAACCAGCTGTGAATGCATGTAAGGCAGTCTAAGATACTTATCAGAAGAGGATGAATGATCGCACCACCATTCGATGCATAATCCTGGCGGTAATGAATAATGAGTTAAGCCATAGATTTGAGAATTCCTAGCCACAGGAGATGCTTCAAATATTGAATGACTTCTTTGGCACACCTGACAAAGTTGAGAGGCACAAGACTAGTTATGCCATTTTCAATGCTCGGATAAGGGATGGTGCATCAGTCATCGATCATGTATTGTATATGATCAAGATGATTGAGCATCTAAGTAAGCTGGGCTTTCTCCTGCATGAGCAGCTCGGTAAGGATGCGATCCTTAATTCTTTTCCCAAGTCCTTCCTCCCCTTCCTTACTCATTTTCGAATGACAAAACCTACAGTGAACTACCATGGCTTGTTGGGGTTGGTGCAAAAGTTTGAGAAGGATCATCAGCTCCATAAGAAGATGGTGAATATAGTGGAAGGGTCTTCTTCTGATTGTCAATCCTTTATTAAAGAAAAGAAGAACAAGAAGAAGAAGAACAAGAAGGTGCAGCTGCATGCTAGGACGTCTGCACAAGGTCAGACTAAGATGCGCAAGCCCAACTAGAGCTAGGTGGAGTGCTTCTTTTGTAAGCAGCAGGAGCACTAAAAAAGAAATTATCCTTAATACATTGCTTTCTTGGATCCGAACAGGCTAAGAAAGAAGCAAGCAATTGTTAGGTAAGGTAATTATATGATAACACCTTGCAACTTCTCGATATGTGATACTACTGCCTGGGTATTAGATATTGGAAGCCCTTATCATATCTATAATTCGATGCAGAGTTTGCAGATCAGTAGGAGATTTGAGAAGGTGAGAGGTTTTTGAACGTTGGAGATGAAAGACGTGTTCAATTCTAGCTTTATGAATCAAGAACCTTGTAATCAATTCCAGTAATGTAATTCTTAATGAATGTCATTATTGTTTAAGCTTTTTATTGAATGTTATTTCTCTAGACTTTTTGGCCATGTACCATTATGAGTTTTTAATAAAAAAAATATTTGTAATGTCAATTGGAATGGTTTTATGATATTTATTAGGTAATTGAATAACAAAATTTACTTACTATCACAGCCTGTTAATATGGCTCAGTCCTTTGGTAAATGCTCTAGAATAAGTGATGTGTCTAAAGTTTTATCTTTGGCACTATAGGCTAGGTCATATCAACAAGAATAGAATAAACAGATTAGCTCAAGAAGAAATTCTTGAAGTCAGTGATTATGAATCACTTCCGATCTTTGAGTCCTATCTTCTTGGTAAGATGACCAAGTCATCTTTTACTGAGAAAGATGAGCAAGCCAATGAACTTTTGAGTCTAGTGATAGAAAAAATGTAGAATTTCATGCATATATTTCAAGACTTTTTCAAAATATAGAGCAGCGGAAGACATAGATTAAACCATTTAATCTACAACATGCATGTAATCAAATTACAAAACCCTACATCCAGGATCTATAACATGTTATGATATAAATATAAATCTAAAATTAAATTAATCATGAGTGGTATTGATCACATCAATACCTAGATCTAGAATAATTATAGATCTAATCCTAGATCGCATCTAGGTTACCAAGAGATCAGATCTCTTACCTTTGCATGGGTCGAGAACTCCATAGTTGAATCCATTGTTGTCTTCAGAGCCGCACATGGATCCAACCTCTATAGGTGACCAACACGAACCTGCAACATAGATCGGAGGTTCGTCGAATGAAGATCTGCTCGAAGTGCTAGCTTCTCGCGGATCCCTCTTGATAGTTAATCAAATACATATTCTTTGGATCTCTTGGACAATCCAAGAGATGAAGAATATGAGGAGGAATGAAGAAAAAATCCAACCCTTGGATCTTCCATAAATCAAAAAATAAAAAGACATATGAAAAAAATCATAGGAGAAGATAAATCTTCTCCTTCAGGATATCAATAATTGACGTCCTGAAAACACCTCTATGCTAGGATCAAAGGAGACCTTCTCATCTAGATTTTTTTCTAATTTTAAGATATCACACACTCAAATTTTTCTCATAAGAATCTCATAAATAAAATTGAGAAGAAGGGCTCTTAAGGAAACCCGAAGAGAAGACCTTCTTCTCTTCTTCTTCTCGCATCAGGACATGATTAGATCATGTCCAAAAATGATCACCATGCCCCAACACCTTGGAGCATAGATTCCACACCCTCTTCCTCTCTCTCTCTCTTAGATCTTTATCATATAAAAATTATATAAAATAATAAAGAAGAAGATACTCAAAAGAAAACAAAGAGAAGATAATCTTCTCTTACCTTTGTGCCTTTATGACATCAATGATTGATGTCCATATGAAGACCTTTTCTTTAAGGATCTTGGTGCCACCTTTCCTCAAGCCCTTCCTCTCTCTCTCTTAAACTTTTATCATATAAAAATTATAAATAAAATAGGAAGAGAGAAACATAAAGGAAAAATATAAGAGAAGACAATCTTCTCTTACCTTGTCTCTTCTAGACATCAACATTTGATGTCTTAATTGAGGGCTCTTCTCCAAGAATCATGGGACGATAAATCCTCCACACCTTCTCCTCCTTCTTTTCTAATTTTTTATGACTTTTTTAGGATTTTTTATATCCTAAAACCATCTCATAAGAGGCATCCACCTTTTATTGCAAGACTAGGTCAAAACCTAGTCAAAGGAGGACCTCTATGGGGCGTCCAACTCTTGGATGCCACTCTCACTTATTTTTTCATGTAACCATTGATTCTCACACACAAAACTAAGAGAAAAAAGGGTGAATAAGATAGAGGGGTGTCGGTAGAGTTGGCGCACAAGGGAGGGAGGAGTTTGGGTCAAAAAAGACTCTTCCAAGTAGGAAATAATTTCCAACTTCCTTTTAATTTTGATCTAATAAAATTTAAATCCAATTCATGATATAATGGAGTGTGAAAAATCATTTCTTAAGCATGGAAATCATAGAAAAAAATTATAGAATTAAAATATGATGTGGGCTTTCTTAGGCGCAAGTGAAAGAGAGAGTCCTAGTCCAACTGAGACTCCTCTTGTTTGACTAGGTCAAAATTATTTTAAATCTAATTTAAATTTTATTTAAACTAGATTAAATATAACCCAATTAAGAGTGATCCTAGTTCAACTAGAAGCTTAATTAAATTAGATTAAATTAAGATTTAAATTTGATTTTAATCCTAAGTCAATCAGGTGCACCCAAGTCCTAGTCAAACAAGAAATTATTCTTCTCTTGCAATTGGCTTATCCAATAAACTAATTAGACTTAATCTAATTAAATCTAAACTAGTTCTAATTGAATCTAATTCAATTAGACTTGATCTCAGCCTGATTGCTCAATCAAATTAAGCCAATTAGCAATCCAATTGCTAATCGATCCTCCAGCAACACTTGCATTAGGTCAAACGTCAATCGCATTGAATATTTGACCTCAAAATGATGCGATTGACGTTTAACCTCAAAATGATTCTCAATCATCGATTAACCATTCGATCATGTTACAAGCTCTAATGTGTATGACCCAATAGGTTCGAACCTAAGTCGATAGCATAGAAATCAATATCTATACCAATCGAAGTTACCATCTAGCAATGGTTCCCGACGTCTGGATAGGTCAAATGTATGCAAAGCAACATTCTTAGAACCCTGGCCCATGGTTATCGTATAATTCATCTCTATGACTAATAATGCTCAAGACGACTTTGAGTATGCTACTAAACACTCATACAAGTCATCTCTATTGTTTCTAAAAATTTTGCAAATCTCGTGATACCTTACGAGGATTATCCAGGCCTAGATTTTGCTAAATTGAAATACAGCAAAACATTCTTTTTCTGACGTTAATCAGGAGTGGTCAATCCTATCTTGACTCACACACTGACTCTGTAAATACTTAACTATATTCAGAAACCTTCCATTATCTATATTAGAAATATTAGTAGTCCAGCACCAAAGTATAGTGAGTTGCTCACAAGTCACCATGGCGATCTCAGGTCGGAGGGACACTTATACCCATTGGCCTTCTTAGCTAGCTACTCTTGATAGTAGAGTGCTACATTGATCATGTTCAGTGCAGATATACTCCTACATCTCACATGGATGCCATACTAGTGTCTCCACACCACTTGGTTATGAGAACAGTCATGCATATAGCATACAACGACCTACACTCGATAAATTATCATCCATGTTAATTGAAGTGAAATCCTGATTTCCTGGTCCAGGTTCGTTCAGATCTGATCAGATCAAGAGATATATTTCAAAAATTTTTCTCTTGATCCCAATCAGATCTTGATATGTTTCAGATCTGATTCTTATTATTTTAATAAAATAAAATTAAAAGATAAATTAAAACAAATTTAATTTACCTGATCTGGATAATCCTATTACCCTGTTGATGATTCTGTTTGCAGTGGAAGGTTCTGGATCTTAGCCACACAAGCGCCTGGCCTCTACCGGTATCCACTCAGGTTGGATTTGGAGATCCTCTTCTTCTCTATCACACCTCCAAAAATTAGATCTAGATCTGATCTGGAGGATCTTCAAAACTCTTTTTGAAGATGAGCAGTCGCCCTTTGCAGCAGTGCAGCCTTCTTACTTTTGATCGCCTTTCTTTGATCTGAATTGCACCAACCAAGCTTCAAAACTCCTTTTGGACGTGGAGAGCAAGGGGAGAAGGTGGTTTGGCATGGAGAGAGAGGGGAGAGGCAGCCTTAGGGCATGGAGAAACTATGATCTCATCATATCTCTTATATATTGCAATCTGAGTTGGGTACAGGGTCTTATTTATAGACTAGCTGTGATCCAACTCCTCTTCTTCCCAACCAATCATAATCCTTTGTAAAATCAGATCTAAATCTGATTGGTGGGAATAGAGTCCCCTGGATTCCTCCTTAGAGGGCACCTAAGACCAGTCAAAGTTGGTTCTTAGAAGAACTCTAATTGGAAATCCAAAAAGGAGATGGAGTCCTTGTCCAACAAGGACTCCTAGGCGCCTCCAACTTGGGCACACGCCTAGGGTGGCGTGCGCCCTTCTCCTTGCCAGGTTCTAGTAGGGGGACAGGCCCCCACCAGCTCTCCAATAGGTGCATGACATGTGGTCAAAAGTCAAAGTGTCAATGGTCAACGTTTGACCAGTCAAAGGTAGACTTTTGACCAAAGTCAAAGAACAAGAAATGGCAGGTGACCAAAAATGGCAGGTAATGTCTTATAAAATAAGACAACCTATTCTGACTTGGACAACCTCTCGTCAGACCATATGAAGGCCTCTATTTGAGCACAAACTCCTTTGGCTCAGACAGGACAACTTATTTATGATAGCAAAAGAAGAACGTTAGGTTCAATCGAGTGCTAGCACGATTTCCTTGAACCTAATTGAATCTCATTCAGATCAATTGAACTAGATCAGTTCAATTGATGATCACCAGATTCAAACCCTTGTTTGTGTGACCCAGTTAGGTTCAGTTCTGTATGGTAATGGGATATGTCATGATCTCTATCATCGACATCATCGAAACTCCTTTCGATGGATCAGAACTCTTCTGATTCGAACAGCTAGAATGATCGATCATCTAAATCATTCTAATTGCTCCCAAAATCCACCAGTGACACCTAGCAGTATATGGTGGCAACCCATCAGAGCTGAATGTGAACCTCTTGGTGCAGCTACCTGTGTGATTCAGTTCTTCTATCTTGAGCCCCGATCAGATTAGGGTTTAAGGTGAACTCGTCAAACCCTAGTCTCTATCATATGATGTAATCATTCGATTCGAGTCCAATGTGAAAATCTAAATAGAAACTCTTTCTATTATTTCACTCTACCATGGCCATGGGCTTCTGGAACTTGATTCTCATGATTATCATAGGGCTGCTCCTCTACCACCGAGGTAGATAGATTCCATCTTGATGCCATCCAGTTCCTACAATGAACATGCTATAGCCAACATACACCTCAGGATTCCATATGGCTAGGAGATCGAGTAATGGTGTAGTCAAACTATAACACCCTCAAGGTGAACTGCCGATGCACCTCAGGTCAAAGAACCAGACACACTACTGCAGCATCGAGTCAGTCATTGACGAGAAGGTAGACTCTCTAATGACTACTCGAGGTGGTCACGCTCAGTGCCCTCGTTCTCTAACGAGTACCTATACTCTCGCTCCTGGTGTCTCCACACCGTAGACTCAAGACTCATCTACTAAAGAGAAGCGATTGTACACCAACCTTCCGGATCAATCACCATCCTCGTGATGATCCTATGGTCGGGAGCAATTTATGAGTTAACAATGATTATTCATGTCTTAAATTTTCAACTCTTGAAAATATGAATTATCATTACCATTAACTCAAAGGATGTATCACAGACACTAAATACACATATGTGATAGAAAATAACCCATTTATTGCTTTTAGTCAAAATTATAATTTTGCCCCTAGAAGTGTATTACAAGTGTCAGCCAATTCTGGCTTCTAGGGCACATATATCTAACAATCTCCCACTTGTCCTAAAGCCAATTGGCTACAAGTTTAAGTCCCATCTTCTCAAGGTGGGCTTCGAACTTCTTGTTGGCCCAACGGACTTTGTAAGTGGGTCTGCCACATTATCTGTAGAGTTGACTTTCTTGACCTCGACGTAACCCTTTTCGAGGTAATCGTGGATGGGGTGGTATCATCGTTTGCTTGAAACTCTTCCAGCTGATAGCTCCACCATTGCACACAAACAGACTTCCAGATGTCGACTTTCGATCATCTATATCGGACATGAAATCCGAGTCTGTGTATCCCTGGACATGGAGTTCTCCATTACCAAAGACCAACATTATATCCTTAGTTCTTCTCAAGTACTTAAGGATACATTTTACAGAAGTCCAGTGTTCTTCACCTGGAATTTGACTGATATCTGCTTGTGACACTCACAGCATGGGCTATATCAGGTCGTGTACATAGCATGGCATACATGAGGCTCCCTATTGCAGAAGCATAAGGGATCTTGCTCATGCATTCTATTTCCTCAGGTGTGCTGGGGCACATCTTCTTGGAAAGATGAATACCATGTCTGAAGGGTATTAATCCCCTCTTAGAGTTTTCCATACTAAACCTCTTTAGTACTTCCTCTATGTACATCTTCTGTGAAAGTCCTAGCATCCTATTCGGTCTATCCCTATAGACCTTAATTCCTAAAATAAAGGATGCTTCACCTAGGTCTTTCATGGAGAATTCCTTGGACAACCACATCTTGACTGATGTCAACATGGGAATATCATTCCCAATAAGGAGGATGTCATCCACGTACAATACGAGGAAGACAACAGCGCTCCCACTGACCCTTTTGAAAACACATGGTTCCTCTTCATTTTTGATGAAACCAAACTTTTTGATCACATCATTGAAACGAGTGTTCCAGCTCCGAGATGCTTGCTTAAGTCCATATATGGACCTTTGCAGCTTGCAAACCTTGTGATCAGTATCACTGGATGTGAAACCTAGCGGCTGTTCCATATAGATATCTTCCTCAAGATATCCATTTAGGAATGCCATTTTCACGTCCATTTGCCATATTTCATAATCGAAATAGGCTGCAACAGCAAGCAATGTGCGGATGGATTTTAGCATAGCTACTGGGGAAAAGGTATCCTGATAGTCTATGCCTTCGCATTGACTATAACCTTTTGCCACCAGTCTAGCCTTGAATGTCTCCACATTTCCATCTGCACCAATCTTTCTCTTAAAGATCCATTTACATCCAATAGGTACTATACCTTCTGGTGGATCTACCAAGGTCCAGACTTGGTTTGAGTGCATCGAGTCAATTTCTGACTGCATTGCCTCTAGCCATTTCTCGGAGTCGATATCTGATATCGCCTCATTGTAGGTTTTGGGATCATCACCATGAGCACCATTATCTATGAGGAACATTTCCTCTACATCCTCTGAAATAATACCTAAGTATCTTTCAGGAGGATGGGAAACTCTTTCCGATCTATGAGGTGGAGGAGGTAGTGTTCTTATTGGCTCAACCTGATTTGGTTCCACTTGGTCCTTAGCTCGTTCTGCTTGTGAGACTTTCTCATCAAGCTTGATCTATTTTCCAATGCCGCTATCTTGAATAAACTATTTTTCAAGAAAGATGGCATGTCGACTCACAATCACATTGTGGTCTTCTAGAATGTAGAAATAGTATCCTAATGACTCTTTAGGATATCCTATGAATCGAGCTCTGAAGGACCTAAACTCTAACTTGTCCGCTTGTTGTCTTTTGACATGAGCCGGACAACCCCAAATTCTGAGATGACTCAGACTTGGTTTCTTACCGTGCCATATCTCATACGGTGTGGTAGGAACGATTTTAGAGGGAACCCTATTCAGTAGATAGATTGAAGTTAACAATGAGTGTCCCCAAAGAAAATCAGGGAGGTTTGTGAAGCTCATCATGGACCGAACCATATCTAATAGGGTCCGATTTCTCCATTCTGAAACCCCGTTGAGTTGAGGTGTTCCTGGTGGAGTCCATTGAGAGACTATGCCATTTTTCTTGAGATAGTCTAGGAATTCCCAGCTAAGGTATTCACCTCCTCGATCTGATCGAAGAACCTTAATGGATTTTTCCAGTTTATTTTTCTACTTCATGTCTGAATTCTTTGAACTTTTCAAAAGCTTCAGACTTGTGTCTCATAAGATACACATACCCATACCTAGACAGATCATCGGTAAAGGTAATGAAGTAGACAAAATTGCCTCTAGCCGGCACATCAAATGGGCCTGCACACATCTGTATGTACTAGGGCAAGGAGATCTGTGGCCCTCTCCCCATGTCCAACAAAAGGGAGTTTAGTCATTTTGCCTTAAAGACAGGATTCACAAGTTGGATATGACTCAGAAGTCAATGGACTCAATAGATTTTTCTCCTCATCTTCTGCTATAGACCTAATCTCCCATAGATATTTTTCTCCAACGTTTTTTGTTGATCCTATCTTCTGCAATTTTATTTCTTTCTATGGTCCTTAAAGAATGATCACATAACCTTCTTGTGCTAATGAAACAGAAATCAAGTGCCATAACAGATAGTCTAAACCAGATGGTATCAGAGGGTATGTTCCCACGGCTACTGGCAACTCTTGCTCCATCCCTAGGTCGTTTGACCCTGCATTCACGTTTTGCTCGTAAGGTTAGACTCAATAACGAGCATACCTCCAGAAGGACCTTCCTTCTTGTTCTTCAGGGTGGCCAGGTAAGTAGGGCAGTTCCGCTTCCAATGGCCGTCGCTATTGCAATGGAAACACTTTCCTTTGACATCGGCCTTCTTCTTCGGCTCTGCCTTCTTCTTCTTTGATCCTTCCACCTTTTGCCTTTTTCACAGACTTCTTTTTCTTTCCAGAAGACTTTCTTTTGGAAGAAGTCCGTTCCATAGCAAGAACTGAGCCTTTAGAACCTTTCATAGAAAGCTCAGCGGTAACCAGCATATTCATTAACTCGGCCAAGGAATTCTGAAGTTTATGCATGTGGTAATTCATGATGAATTGCCCATATGCATCAGTCAAGGATTGCAGAATGATATCATTCTGCAGGTCCAAGTCCAACTTCACACCGAGCTTCTCAAGCTCTTCCATGTCCTTGATCATTGTCAGACAGTGATCTTGGACTGACTGCCCATCACGCATCTTAGCCTTAAAAAGTCATTTTAGTGACTTGATATTTGGCTGCGCGACTCTGTTCACCAAACATCTCCTATAGGTGAGCCAACATTTGGCGAGCAGTCTCGATATCCTCATGTTGGCGCTGGAGCTCATCAGACATCGAGCCCAACATATAATATCTGGCCTTATTATCTTCGTCAATCCATTTTTTCAGAGATGCTCTCTGTTCAACAGATGGACGGGCTGGTAATGTAGGAGGGTCCTGGTCCAAAACATGGGTTAACTTCTCGGAAACCCAAAATAATTTTGTAGTTCCTGAGCCAATCTTTATAATTGGGTTCCGGTCAGTCTATGTGTGTCCAGGATACGTGCCAATGGGTTGGACGCAGACATTTTTCCTGTAGAGAGTCAAAGATTCTAGTTAGATACTATAATTTTGACTTAACCAATTTATTTAGGGATTTTATTTTTAAACAAATTAGCTCCCACTATTTTCTCGGATCCCTACACTCCCTCTGTAGAGATGCAAAAATCTCCACGATTAATGATTTCTAGTGGGTGGTGCGGTCTCACCAACTTACTCATCACCTCACCTAACAGTTATTGGTGATGGGTTAGCCAATGAGTGAACAACTCTTGTTCAATGATTCTCTAATCATGGTGCACCCAAACTTGGTCTCTAATTCATGAATCTCACCGTATCCAAAATATTGATCCACTCCTTAGTTAAGTCAGACCCACCATTTGCATAGACTGGGTTCCTAATTGAGTCTCTCACCGTATCCGAAATATTGAGCCCAACTCATCCTCCAGCCCATAGCATCCAATGCCTAATAGACATGGTTGCATCTTTCCGGTGCAACTGAGCCACTGTATCCAGCCGAGAACAATCAACCCCGGGAAAGGGCCCGCACATCTACAATGGTGGAAGACCTCAGACTTAATCTTTTCTTAGGGAGAATTGATTCAGGTCTCATTAAACTAGACTTGGCTTAGTCATAACAATTATGACTAACCTAGTGGCATGGGTTAGCTCGGATTATTGACCACCTCAGATCAGAACTGTGTCAACAGATATGGCCAGGTAAGTGAGACCGGTGGAAGGAATATGCCATTAACTCGTACAAGAATGCATTCAGGTCGAGTAGCTTCCAATTAAAAACCAGTCGGTCGTCTATGCCAAACTTACCTTAGACACCAAATTGTTGAGCCAGAACCAATTGGGTTAGCCTACAATCCAGACTCTAACCTCTGAGCCTAATTAGGTCTTGCTTGATCGTGACTCGATCTTGACCCAGACTTAATCCTATTAGGCTGGTCAATTTAAGCATTGTTGATCCCATCTAACCAACTCTTGATTCAGTTTGATCAACCGCTTAGACCTAATTGAGCTACCCAAGCCCGAACCCAGTATTATGAATATGTCTTAGATCTAAAATTCTCAATTTTAGACCTAATTAATATTTCATAAACTTAATTCTTAATTAAGTAGGGTTCATAAACAAAATATGCACAATAAATCCTAGGGTTTCAGGATCTAGGGTTTTGCAGAAAGTAAGTTTTGGGATTTTCTGATTAAGGACGAACATGCAGCACCCCTACACATCATAAGAACACCCCATCGAATGGGAAGAGAGGGCCTTTAAACCCTTCTTCGTTCTTATGACCGGACGGCCAAGAGGAACGCCTTAATCAGGAACATTCAATACTACAAAACAATATCAGATCTATATCATATATCTCATATATAAAGTAGATCTAATCATGGCATATTTTGCATACATCTCATGTATCATAATCATGCATATTTTTAGATCTAAATTATCTCATAATAATCTAAAAAATTAGATTTAAATTGATCTAATCAAAATAAATTCTAATCTAGACAATTATGTAGAACTATTCTACAACTAGTCTAGACATGCATCAATCATATCTCATATGATATTCAAAAATTAAATAATTTTTATTTGCTATTTTTTAGATGTTATTATAATACTTATAATATCAGAAAATAGTAAATAAAAAGATCTAAAATATGATTTAATCAGATTAAATCAAAAATATGCAAGAATATTCTATAGAACTATTCTATTCTAGAACTAGTCATGCATATCTTCTAATCTTAGATCCAAATTATTTAATTTTAATTTTTTCTAATTTCAGATCTGATCACATCTCATATGAAATTTGAAAATAATTATTTTTGATTAAAATAAATTTAAAATTAGATCTAAACAATTTTAGAACCATGGCTCTGATACCAGTTGAAGGAAAATCCTGATTTCTCGATCCAGGTTCCTTCAAATCTGATCAGATCAAGAGATATATTTCAAAAATTTTTTTCTTGATCCCAATCAGATATTGATATGCTTCAAAATCTAATTCTTATTATTTTAATAAAATAAAATTAAAAGATAAATTAAATTTAATTTAATTTACCTGATCTGGGTAATCCTATTACCTTGTTGATGATCCTATTTGCAGTGGAAGGTTCTGGATCTTAGCTACGCAAGCATCTGGCCTCTACCGATATCCACTCGAGTTGGATTTGGAGATCCTCTTCTTCTCTATCATGCCTCCAAAAATTAGATCTGAAGGAAAATCCTGATTTTCTGGTCCAGGTTCGTCCAGATTTGATTAGATCAAGAGATATATTTCAAAAATTTTTTGTTGATCTTAATCAGATCTTGATATGTTTCAGATCTAATTCTTATTATTTTAATAAATAAAATAAAACAAGATAAATTAAATGAAATTCAATTTACCTGATTTGGGTAATCCTATTACCCTGTTAGATGATCCTGATTGCAGCGGAAGGTTCTGGATCTTAGCCACGCAAGCGCCTGGCCTCTACCGGTATCCACTCGGGTTGGATCTGGAGATCCTCTTCTTCTCTATCACACCTCCAAAAATCAGATCTGGATCTGATCTGGAGGATCTTCAAAACTCTTTTGAAGATCTGCAGTCGTCCTTTTGCAGCAGCGCAGCCTTCTTGCTTTTGATCGCCTTTCCTTGATCTGAATCGCACCAAACTAAGTCCAAAACACCTTTTGGACGTGGAGAGCAAGAGGAGAAGAGACTATGGCATGGAGAAGGAGGGGAGAGGCAGCCTTGGGGCGTATCTAATAGCATTCACTCTTCCTTTGAATTAGGGTTGGGCGCAGGGTCTTATTTATAGACCTCTTGTGATCCAACTCCTCTTCCTCTCAACCAATCACAACCCTTTGTGAAATCAGATCTAAATCTGATTGGTTGGAATAGAGACCCCTGGATTCCTCCTTAGAGGGCGCCTAAGACCAGTCAAACTGGATTCTTAGTAGAACTCTGATTGGAATCCAAAAGGGAGGTGGAGTCCTTGTCCAACAAGGACTCCTAGGCGCCTCCTACTTGGGCTCACGCCACCCTTGGCGTGCGCCCTTCTCCTTGCCAGGTTCTGGCAGGGGGACAGGCCCCCACCAGCTCTCCAATAGGTGCATGACATGTGGTCAAAAGTCAAAGGGTCAATGGTCAACGTTTGACCAGTCAAAGGTAGACTTTTGACCAAAGTCAAAGAACAAGAAATGGCAGGTGACCAAAAATGGCAGGTAATGTCTTACAAATAAGACAACCTATTCTGACTTGGACAACCTCCAGTCAGACCATATGAAGGCCTCTGATTGAGCACAAACTCCTTTGGCTCAGTCAGGACAACTTATTTATGATAGTAAAAGAAGAACGTTAGGTTCAATCGAGTGCTAGCACGATTTCCTTGAACCTAATTGAATCTCATTCAGATCAATTGAACTAGATCAGTTCAATTGATGATCACCAGATTCAAACCCTTGTTTGTGTGACCCAGTTAGGTTCAGTTCTGTATGGTAATGGGATATGTCATGATCTCTATCATAGACATCATCGAAACTCCTTTCGATGGATCAGAACTCTTCTGATTCGAACAGCTAGAATGATCGATCATCTAAATCATTCTAATTGCTCCCAAAATCCACCAGTGACACCTAGCAGTATATGGTGGCAACCCATCAGAGCTGAATGCGAACCTCTTGGTGCAGCTACCTGTGTGATTCAGTTCTTCTATCTTGAGCCCCGATCAGATTAGGGTTAAGGTGAACTCGTCAAACCCTAGTCTCTGTCATATGATGTAATCATTCGATTCGAGTCCAATGTGAAAATCTAAATAGAAACTCTTTCTATTATTTCACTCTGCCATGGCCATGGGCTTCTGGACTTGATTCTCATGATCATCATAGGGCTACTCCTCTACCACCGAGGTAGATAGATCCCATCTTGATGCAATCCAGTTCCTACAATGAACATGCTATAGCCAACATACACCTCAGGGTTCCATATGGCTAGGAGACCGAGTAATGGTGTAGTCAAACTATAACACCCTCAAGGTGAACTGTCGATGCATCTCAGGTCAAAGAACCAGACACACTACTGCAGCATCGAGTCAGTCATTGACGAGAAGGTAGACTTCCTAATGACTACTCGAGGTGGTCACGCTCAGTGCCCTCGTTCTCTAACGAGTACCTGTACTCTCGCTCCGGTGTCTCCACACCGTAGACTCAAGACTCATCTACTAAAGAGAAGCGATCGTACACCAACCTTCCGGATCAATCACCATCCTCGTGATGATCCTATGGTCGGGAGCTGTTTATGAGTTAATAATGATTATTCATGTCTTAAATTTTCAACTCTTGAAAATATGAATTATCATTACCATTAACTCAAAGGATGTATCACAGACACTAAATATACATGTGTGATAGAAAATAACCCATTTCATTAATTATAGTCAAAATTATAATTTTGCCCCTAGAAGTGTATTACAAGTGTCAGCCAATTCTGGCTTCTAGGGCACATATATCTAACAAGATCTAGATCTGATCTAGAGGATCTTCAAAACTCTTTTTGAATATGAGCAGTCGTCCTTTGCAGCAGCGCAGCCTTCTTACTTTTGATCGCCTTTCTTTGATCTGAATTGCACCAACCAAGGTCCAAAACTCATTTTGGACGTGGAGAGCAAGGGGAGAAGGTGGTTTGGCATGGAGAGGGAGCGGAGAGATAGCCTTGGGGTGTGGAGAAACTATGATCTCATCATATCTCTTATATATTGCAATCTGAGTTGGGTACAGGGTCTTATTTATAGACTAGCTGTGATCCAACTCCTCTTCTTCCCAACCAATCACAATCTTTTGTGAAATCAGATCTAAATCTGATTGGTGGGAATAGAGTCCCCTGGATTCCTACTTAGAGGGTGCCTAAGACCAGTCAAAGTTGGTTCTTAGAAGAACTCTAATTGGAATCCAAAAAGGAATGTATCTGTCCAAACAAAGGTAATCCTAGGCGCCTCAACTGGGCACACCGCCTAGAGGTGCTGCGCCCTTTCCTTGCCAGGTTCTAGATGGGGAAAGCCCCCACCAGCTCTCCAATAGTGCATGAATGTGGTCAAAAGTCAAAGTGTCATGTCAATGTTTGACCAATCAAGGTAGACTTTTGACCCAAGTCAAAGAACAAGAAGGACAGGTACCAAAAATGGCAGATAATTCTTAATAGACAACTATTTTGATTGGACAACCTCTGTCGACCATATGAAGCCTCTTTTGAGCAAACTGCTTTGGCTCAGACAGACAACTTATTATGATAGCAAAAGAAGAACATTAGTCAATCAAGTGCTAGCACATTTTCCTTGAACCTAATTGAATCTCATTCAGATCATTGAACTAGATCAGTTCATTGATGATCACCAGATCAAACCTTGTTTGTGTGACACAGTTAGTCGTTACTATATGGTAATGGTATTCTGATCTCATCATCGACATCATCGAAACTCCTTCGATGGATCAGAACTTCTTATCGAAGCAGCTGAATGAACGATCATCTAAATCATTCTATTGCTTCCCAAATCATCACAGTGACACCTAGCAGTATATGGTGCAACCATCAGAGCTGAATCGAACCTCTGTGTGAGCTACCTTGTGATCAAGTTTTTCTATCTTGAGCCCCGATCAATTAGGTTTTGAGTGAACTCGTCAACCCTAGTCTCTGTCATATGATGTAATCATCGATTCGAGCTCAATGTGAAATCTAATAGAAACTTCTTCTATTATTTCACTTACCATGGCCATGGGCTTCTGACTTGATTCTCATGATATCAATAGGGCTGCTCCTCTACCACCGAAGGTAGATAGATTCATCTTGATGCCATCCAGTTCCTACAATGAACATCTATAGCCAACATACACCTCAGGATTCCATATGGCTAGGAGATCGAGTAATGGTGTAGTCAACTATAACACCCTCAAGGTGAACTGCCGATGCACCTCAGATCAAAGATCAACACACTACTGCAGCATCGAGTCAGTCATTGACGAGAAGGTAGACTCCTAATGACTACTCAAGGTGGTCACGCTCAGTGCCTCGTTCTCTAACGAGTACTTACTACTCGCTTGGTGTCTCCACACCGTAACTCAAGACTCACTACTAAAGAGAAGCGATTGTACACCAACTTTCGGATCAATCACCATCCTCGTGATGATCTTGTCGGGAGCAATATGTTGTTAACAATATTATTCATGTCTTAAATTTTCAACTCTTGAAAATATGAATTATCATTACCATTAACTCAAAGGATGCATCACAGACACTAAATACACATATGTGATAGAAAATAACCCATTTATTGCTTTTAGTCAAAATTATAATTTTGCCCCTAGAAATGCATTACAAGTGTCAGCCAATTCTGGCTTCTGGGCACATTATTACATTAATAACTTATCATTTGATTGTGAACAATTTAAGAACCATTTGATAAATCCTCCTTTATCGATTGATTATAGTTCTAAGAACTTCATCATAATTTAGGAGTTCATTTTAGGAAGATAGAGCTTTTATGATGAAACAGCCAAATTACTATTATTATTAGATAATTCATATCCTAATTCCAATCATCTACTATTTAGATGATTGGCTTTAGGACATATTTTTCAATAACATTCACTTGGACTAAAGCCAGAATAATATCAAATATCCTATCTTTCACTTGAGTTCGTAGAACTCCTTAGTTCTGAGGCCTTAGCAAATGGATTGGTCAAGTTCTCTTTTTACATCAATCTTTTAAAGATCGACGTCACCCTAATCAAATATTTAAGATGAAAACGATGCAGAATATGCTAGTCCTTCGATTCTTTAGCCTGAGCTATGGCTCCAGTGCTATGATAGGACTGGATCATGGGTGGAGGGTGCCACTCCCAACCTGCTAATGAACCTCAGTAACTACACAGCTTACATGACAACATCATATGCCACGATGTACTCTACATCACTAACTGAATAGGCTAAAGTATCCTACTTGGAATCTTTCCAATAGATTGCTCCTACAAATAGGGTATGAGTCAACATTCTCTTGTTGTCATCTTGTTCTGACTGAAATTAAAACATCCATATATTTTAAGTCAGTACTTCCATATTTCAGTCACTGGACCTTAGTATTTTTCAAATACCGAGGAATTATCTATACAATCCTCTAGTGGCTCTTACTTGGATCAGACTGGTATCTACTCACTACCTCTAGTGAGTATACCATGTCTAATCTAACACATGGATAAATAAGATGACAGCTAAACCTTTATTCCTTACAATGTTGGAATGCTATTCCTAATTAAGAGAATTTCATCCTCAAACATCATAAGAAATAACACTACAAAATATTTTGCCCAATAATAAGTGCAGGTTTTGTCTATGTTCATACTAAGATATATGTTCAGAACGTATCTTCAGACGAGCATTATAGGTCCTTACCTTCCCGTCTGCGCTACTCTGATCCTATTAAAAATCCATTCACACCCAATGGGTTTTATCCCTTCAGGTGATCAACTAGTGTCCATACACTATTGATTTTCATAGACTTCAATTTGGATCATATGGCTCCAAGCCACTTCTAAGAATCAGGCCGCTGCACTGTATCCTTATAGGTGATCGGATCCTTATTGTTCTCATTAAGCTCAACATGATTGCCATCTCAAACCTAAATACTGAAGTATCTATCCGATTAATGCGGTATTCTACCGGATCTTCTTAAAGGTGACACTTTGATGGGCTCTAGATTTGATCTGATCAAATCTAGTTCTATAGGTTTATCAGATAATGTCGGTTCTTTTTTACCAGTCAAATTTTTATAAATTCAACTTAACAGGCACCAATTCCTTCTCTAAGGAACTCCTTTCCAAAAGGAATGCCCTACTACTGATGAACATCTTATGTTCTTTAGCATAGTAGAATTAATAATCCTTAAACACTAATTGGATCAGGATCCAAGTTTATCTGTGTACAAATATATGATATAGGTTGATCAACTCCAAACCCAAAAGTGAGAGAGTCTAGGTCTACGCCCGATCCATATCCCATATGGAGTCAATACAATTGGTTAACTCAGTATAAATTTTTAGAGTAAAAAAAATAGTCACAAGAGCACAACCTTGCAACAGGCAGACAAGTATATCCTATTGTGGATTGAACCATGTCTAACAAAGTTCAATTTCTTCTTTTAGATACACTATGTTTCAGAAAGAAATCCACTGATAGAGAATCCTATTCTCTCCAAGATATGTCACAATCTCACTAGATAAGTATTTACCTCATCGATATGATCGAAGAGTTTGAATATCTTATCTAGTTTGTTTTTTTTTCATTATTAAATCATTTGAACATTTAAAATGATTCATCCCAGATGTACCTATGTCCAGATAGGTTGTCTGTAATAAAACTTTAATGTCTTCCTTTGGCACTTAAGTTCAAGATCCAAATACATCACTATGTATAAAACTTAGAACTTTATCAGCTCCTTCACCTTTTTTAGTAAAAGATGACTTTGTCATCTTTCCAAGAAGACAAGAATCATAGGCTATCAATAATTCACAATCATTGATATTGAGATTTTTCTATCAAGCTAACCCATTTATCTTGTTCTTATCAATATGACTAAGCCTATAATGCCAAACATAGACATCCATGACATAGTCTAACTAGGGTGTGTACATTCTACCTACCTTAAGTCCTTGCAACGAATTGTAAAAGACCACTGATATTTAATACCCAGATAGTAGAATTACATACAGAGAAGTTTTAAGGTGTTATCATATAATGTTTTTAATGAGCAGCTTTTGCTCCTTTCTCTTGTTCAGCCTATTGTGGTCAAGGGAAGCAAGACAAATTTTCTTCCTATGACCCAGTTTTAGACATTAGAAGTACTATGCCTGATTTGGATTAACCTTGGACTAATTATTTTAACTAGGCTCAGAAACCCCAATACGAACCCATTCATACTACTGAACCAATATTCAACTTTCGATACTGATTATCGAAGTTGGATCCATAAGTCTTCACTGTCTAACAGTGATAGGAGCAATTAGGATTTAGCCTTAATAGAGAACAATCATCTATTGTATATGAATCATTTTAAGCCTAAAGACTTGGACTTTAGTCTAAAGGTTCTTCCACTATTTTATTCAAACTCGTTGCCTCTACCTCCAATTCGAGAAATTACTTTAATTCCCTAGTTGGTACTAGAATCCACATAGATTGCACACGAGCCTAACTTTGGTTGGCCCACCCATGTACATCTAAGGGTAGGTCTATAACCAATTATTTCTCAAAATAATTTCTAGTAATTTTAATTTTGCCCCAGGCCCTGATCAGTTGGCTTTGGCCTTCTCAGAAAAGGGTCTAGTTAGGTCCAACAATTAACATGACCATTCTTGGCGCATCCAACCAATGAATGATCAGGCCCGACATTGGTTGGCCAACCCAACCACCATTAGAAAGACACATCCAAGTCATCATATAATGGATGATAATTCTATTAGTCAACAAGCACCAGGCCTTTGGGCCTCCAATGATTATTGAGTTAATGGACCCATTATCAAACACCTTAATGGGAGGCTATGACTCCGTTATCCCCATAACTTTATCATTTTAAGGATCTAATAATTTTAGAAAATTTAAATTATTAGTGATTTAAGGATAGAAAGGATATGGAGCAATTTGCTCCCACTGACTTTGCAAGTCACTGATGAGGACTAGGATCAATTACGGTCCATGGGCACCTAAATCTATCTTACTGAATAAAATCAATCTCACTGATTTTCTATGTGACATGGGTTAGCATGAATCAATGAGCAACCTAATCAAAAATTTGATTAACCACATTGATCAGATAAGTGAGATCGGCAGAAGGGTCTACCAAGCTTACCTTAGATACCATAAAAAATGGTCAGGTAAGTAGACTACCAATTAAAAACCATCGGTCTGGGATGCCAGACTTACCTTAGACACCAATTGGTTTGTTAGTTTTGATTTGGACTGCCTAAAGACTCAGGCTCGACCATTGAGCCACAATCAGCATCTATTTGTTAGATGTATGGACTTTGATTAACTATAACTATTGAAGTGATCTATAGAAATAACCTAATCCTAATTAACTATTATTTATGTTTGATCAATTTTTTAACTATGTCCATATTTAATCTAACCCTAGGTCTAATCCAGTTAAGGACTTGATCAAAGCTATCCTATTTTTCTTTAACCCATGTTTTATGAAATTATCTTAGGATCTTCAAATCATAAACCTAGATCCTAAACAATCACTTAATTCTTAATTTAGTTCAAGTCTTATTGGATTAGACTTATGGAATCTTAGAACTAGTTTTTGATTTTATTGTTTGAAATATTTTCAAATTGTATTGAATCATATTCAATATATAGTTTTAGATCTAATTTATTTCACTGTTTAGATCATGTCCTAGGGTTTTATTAGAAATATGCGTTCTTTCCGCATGGATCGGTGTGGCTGTCGGTGATTAGCCAAGCAATAAGAAAGTACTTCTCAGAGATCTCTGCGGAAGCATGATCAAATAAATCAAGAAATAGAAAAGTAGAGAAGAAGAGATTTTCGAAAGAAAAGAGCTTTTATTCAGCACATTTCAGTATACTTACAACCTTGACCTGTTTCCAGTGTATATACTTTATAAAGGGTCATGCCTAAGCTTATAGAAAAACTCTCCAAATCCAAACAACCCACATATAGAAAATAATAACTCATGAAAATTGAGCCAGCTAACATGCGATTGGGTCAGCTCAGTCCCAGCCTAAGCCGACCTAGTTATGTATCTTGCCAATAGTCTGGAAATATTATTTTCTATTTGGATTTTTCTCTGAGACCTAGCCGACCCAGTTCTGTACTGAGCCGACCCAATTTCCAACCGAGCCAGCTCATTCTCAGAGTGAGCCGGCCCATTTTTGAACTTTACTATTGAGACTGATTGTTCTTCCAGCTCGCTCCCATCTTTCCATGACCTGTCTTCTCATGTTTTCAAGTCTTGGGAGTGCCACTTCTAAGCTTACATTCTCAACCTTGGTGCTTCCAAGTCCTTGTGAACTCATCTCTTCTCAACAGATCCATCCGTGCTACAAATCTCTAAAAGCTATCCCTAGGGAGTACCTTCGTGAGTGCATCAGACTGATTCTCCTTGGTATGGACCTTCATCAGTTCTACTTCACCTTCCTCCACCAGCTCTTTGATCCTATGGTACCTCACATTTATATGCTTTGTGCGTGCATGATAGACTAGGTTCTGTGCCAACAATAGAGCACTCTGACTATCACTGAATAGTGTAACCTTGCTCTGCTCCACCCCTAACTCATCAATCAGCCTCCTAAGCCAAAGGGCTTCCTTTGCAGCCTCCATTATCCCAATGTACTCGACCTCTATGGTAGATAAGACCATGATTGGCTGAAGGATTGATCTACAAGATACTAGTCCACCATATACGCAGAAAAGATATCCAGTTGTAGACCTCCTTGTATCAAGATCACCAGCATAATTTACATCAACAAATCCTTCCAGAGGACCTGAACCTTCATACATCTTCATAGATTATTCTCCAAATCCTTCCGACTGCCCACCAAACATCAAACCATAATTCCTTGTCCATGCAGATATCTCAATATCCATTTCAATGCTTTCCAGTGTTTCTTCCTAGGGTTAGCCATGTATCTACTAAACGTGCTCACGGCATGTGCTATATCTGATCCATAGCACAACATAGTGTAGATCACACTATCTACAGTATTTGCATAAGAGACTCGTTTCATGTACTCTCTCTACTCTTCTAACTAGGGGCACTGTAACTTAGAGAGAGACATATGGCTCGACCATGGCGTCTCTGTAGGTTTGGCCTTCTCCATCCCAAACCTCTCTACAACCTTCTGGATATACTTTTCTTGTGACCAATAGAGCACTCCTTTGCACCTATCTCTGCAAATCTCTATTTCAAGGATTTTCTCAGCTAGATCCAAATCTTTTATCTCAAATTTAAATGATAATATCTTTTACAATCTTTTCACAGCATCCATGCTTCTACTGACTATGAGCATATCATCTACATATAATAATAGGTACAGAGCATCCTCCTCATCTACATCCAAGATGTAGATACAACAATCATGTTCACATCTACTGAAACCTAGGCTCAAGACAAAGCTATCAAACCATCGATACCACTAACGAGGGGATTGTTTCAAGCCATACAATGACTTCCTGAGTAAACACACCTTTTCTTCCTATCCCATCTCCATGAAACCATCTAATTGCTTCATGTAGATTCTTTGCTCCAAAGTCCCATGAAGGAAGGCCATCTTCACGTCCATCTATTCTAATTCCATGTTATGTTATGCCACCAGTGATAGCAAAACTCGAATAGATGTATGACACACCATAGGAAAGAAAATTTCTATGCAGTCAATCCCTTCCCTTTATGAGCATCCCTTTGCTATCAGCCTTGCTTTGAATCTGACTCCACCTTGTTCTGAAGGTGATTCTTTCTTTATGAACATCCACTTTGAGCCAATAGGTCGAGCACCCTCTGAAAGATCCATTAGATGCCATGTCTAATTCTTCTCAAGTGATTCCATCTCCTCCATCATGACCTGCATCCATGAATCATGATCTTCACTCTCCATGGCCTCTACATAATTCTCTGGATCTCCATTATCCATGATGAGTGCATATGAGATAACCTCATCAATGCCATATCTGATCGATCTCCTAATAGCATGCTGAGGCTTATGCAAAGCTACTCTTACTGGCACATCTCTGTCTGATGTCTATGGCTACTTCTGCACATCTGTCTGAACTGTCGGCCCTCCATGCCATTTTCAATCTGAGATAATACTTTTCTGCCCAGCTTCACCTCAATAGAAATACTTTTGTAAGTGAACGTAACCTGCATGCCATCATTCTCTGATTGGCCACCACTATTCATCTTTGTTTTCCTAGTTCCATCTATCCCAGATCTCCTCAAGATGCTCTTCTCATCAAAGATAACGTTCCTACTGATCACTAACTTCTGTGCCTAAGGGTTCCACAACAGGTATCTCTTGATTCCTTGTGGATATCCTATGAATGTCATCTTTTAAAATTTTGGATCCAATTTGCTCCTCTCGATTACTTCCACATGTGCATAGGCTATGCAACCGAAGACTTTCAGGTGGCTAAGCTCCACCTTCTTTCTACTCCAGATCTCTTTTGGAATTCCTCCATTCAGCTTATAATGAGGGGACCTATTCATAAGAAAATAAGAAAAAATTAGAGCATCACTCCAAAAGGACTTTGGTAGTGATGTCTACAGCCTCAAACTTCGTGCCTTCTTGATCAGTGTTCGGTTCATCCTCTCCACGACACCATTCTACTGGGGAGTCATCCTCACCGTGTAATGACGTTTGATGCCATTTTTCTCACAATACCTCCTGAACTCCAGGCTAGTATACTCTCCTCCATTGTCTGACCTCAGACACTTTACCTATCTTCCTGACTCCTTCTCTACTTCAGCTCTCCAAGCTCTAAACTGGGCAAATACCCTTGATTTTTCTCTTATCAGATAAACCCATACCTTCCTTGAGAAATCATCAATGAAAGTAATAAAGCATTTTGCCCCACCTCTAGCTAATACAGGAGCTGGTCCCCACACATCTGAGTGCACTAAATCCAGCACTCCCTCACTGCGTTTGGTACTTTTGATAAACTTCACCCTATGCTGTTCGCCAGAGATACACGGCTTACAAAGATCTGTACCCTCCTTCTTCAAGGCTAGGATCATACCTCTTCTACTTAGTTCTTTGAGTCCATGGTCACTTATATGATCCATCCAATAGTGCCATAGTCGATATAAAATCTGCTCCTTCTGTGCCACTGCTAGCACCTCAGTACTATCATTTACAACTAAGCCTTCCATTCTGTAAAGATTGTTGCTCAGTCTTCTACCTCTCATCACCACCAAAGCTCCCTTAGAAATTTTCAGACATCCACATCCAACCTAGCTACTAAAAGCATAATCCTGCTCCTCCAAGTAGCCCAAAGAAATCAAATTATTTTTCAACTCTGGAACATGCCTGATATTTGATAATGTACGAATGATCCTATCGTACGTCCTCATCCTAATAGAGCCTATTTCAGCTACTTTAAATGGGTGATCATCTCCAAGGCTGACACTTCCACCATTGGCCTTCTAGTAGGTAGCAAACCACTCTCGATGAGAAGTATAGTGGTGCGAGCATGCTGAATCAAATATCCATATAGTATCGCACTCTATAGATCCATCTGATACAACTAGTAGGTCTTCTCCACTACTCACAGAAGCTATGTCATCTTTCTTGCTGGCCTTTTTCTTTTCTGATCTCAAAAGGGGACAATCCCTTTCCTGGTGTCCAAGCTAATGATATTTATAACATTACAATGTCATCTTCCTCTGATCGCGAGACTTTGACCTACCCTTAGATTTTTCTCTTATCTTCTTCTTTGATCTTTTCTATCTTTCGTTCACAGCCAAGATCTCAGACTTAGGATCTTCCTTACAGATCTTCTTCCTTTGCTCATTTGATCTGAGCACACCAACAATCTCTTCATAGTTTAGGATCTTCTTCCCATAAACTAGAGTTGTTATGAGACCATCATACGAACCTAGGAGAGCACATAATAGCAGCAATGCCTGATCCTCCTCATCGATCTTAACATCCAAACTCATCACCTCAGAACACACCTGATTGAACCTTTGGATATGTGCAACAAGATCTCCGCCTTCGGACATCCTCAAACCATAAAGTTGTTTCTTCAACCACATCTTGTTTGTCATATTCTTCCCATGTATGTGTTCTCTAGTCTCTCCCAGAGTCCATTTGTTGTAATCTCTGTGCAAACCTCGGGCGAAATCTGATCCGCCAAGCACATTCAGATTGTGCTAAAAGTAATTTTCTCCAACTCTTTCCAATCCTCAGCATTGATCTTTTTCGATCTTTTTTTTGTCAAGATCTTGTAGATCCTCTACTAAACCAACAAGTCCTTTACTCTTTGCTGCCATAGGGTAAAGTTTTTCTTATCATCAAACTTCTCAAAATCCATCTTGAATCTACTTAATTCCATGACTTCTAACATGTCAAGAACAGATCCCTAACATCCTTTACGATCAGACACCAGTAAAACTATCCTTCACAGAAGATCTAACTAGCACTAGATCCTCTTTCCAAACTTTTGTATCACCATTCCTCCATGTAAACAATCTTCATCTCAATCTAGAGACAACCATGAAGCAAACTAGAAGTTTTAGAATAAAATCTGATGCAACAAATCCTGGATGTAGTAAATCTTAGGTGTCTTTCTTTCTTTCATGCAACAACACTCTGATACCAAATGTTGGGAATATGCGCTCATTCCACACAGATCGGCATGGCCGCTGTTGATTAGCCAAGCAATAAGAAAGTACTTCTTAGAGATCTCTATGAAAGCATGATTAAATAAATCAAGAAATGGAGAAAAAGAGAAGAAGAGATTTTCAAAAGAAAAGAGCTTTTATTTAGCACATTTTAGCACACTTACAATCTTGACCTTTTTTTAGTATATATACCTTACAAAGGATCAAACCTAAGCTCGTAGAAAAACTTTCCAAATCCAAACAACCCATGTACATAAAATAATAACCCATGAAAATAGAGTCGACCCCATTTCAGACTGAGCTGGCTAACCTACGACTGGGTCGGCTCAGTCCCAGCCTGAGCTGACCCAGTCATGTACCGTGCCAATAGTCCAAAACTGCTGCTCTCTATCCGAATTTTTCTCTGAGACCTAGCTGACCCAGTCCTGGACTGAGCCAACCCAATTTTCAATTGAGCTGACTTAGTCTTAGAGTGAGCCAGCCTAATTTCTAAATTTTACTATTGAGATTGATTCTTCTTTCGACTCGCTCCCATCTTTCCATGATCTGTCTTCTTATGTTTTTAAGACTTAGAAGTGCCACTTCTGAGCTCATAGGTTTCAAATATAAGATTTTATAGAAAGTAAGTTTGTGATTTAATTTCTACAAAATAAATATGTTATACATATATATTCTAGATTCAAAACAAAAATTACATATCAACATATGCAACATAAGGATCTAGATCTAAACATGAAACATATCACATGGATCTCATCTAAATGATCAAAATCAGATCATAAATCATTTAAATTTAGATTTAAAATTTAAAAATAAATCATAAATTATTTTAGATCTCATCTAATATATTTATAATTTAGATTTCTCAGATTAGCACATACTAGGACAACCTTTCCATTGTAAGGGATAAACCTTACGATAGGACGACCTTATGATAGTATGTGCAATCCTGATATTATTTAGATCTAATATAAATAATCTAAAATAGATCTAATATCTATTAAATCTTAAATTTAAATAAAAAAATAAATCATAAATTTTTTAGACCTAATCTAAATAATTCATGATTTCGATTTAGATCAGCACATACAAGGACAACCTTTTCATTGTAAGGGATTAACCTTACAACAAGACAACCTTATGGCAGTATGTGCAATCTTTAATTAACATTAATTTTTATATTTAATCTAAACCATACATAAATATGTTATAATAGAACCTAGATACTCTAATACCACTGATAGAAAAAATGCAAGATTTCATGCATAGATTTCAAAACTTTTTTGAAATATAGAGCAGTGGAAGACATAGATTAAACTATTTAATCTACAACATGCATGTAATCAAATTATAAAACCCTACATGAAGGATCTATAATATGTTATGATGTAAATATAAATCTAAAATTAAATTAATCATGAGTGGTATTGATCAAATCAATACCTAGATCTAGAATAATTCTAAATCTAATCCTAGATCTAGAATAATTCTAGATCTAATCCTAGATCACATCTAGGTCACCAAGAGATCAGATCTCTTACCTTTGCATAGGTCGAGAATTCTATGGTTGAATCTGTTGTTATCTTTAGAGCCGCACATGGATCCAACCTCTATAGGTGATCCAAACGAACATGCAACACAGATCGAAGATTTATTGAATGAAGATCCGCTCGAAGTGCTAGCTTCTCATGGATCCCTCCTGATAGTTAATCAAATATATATTCTTTGGATCTCTTAGATAATCCAAGAGATGAAGAACATGAGAAGGAATGAGAGAGAAATCCAACCCTTGGATCATCCATAAATCAGAAAATAAAAAGACATATGGAAAAAATCATAGGAGAAAACAAATCTTCTCCTTCAAGACATCAACAGCTGATGTCCTGAAAACACCTCTATGCTAGGATCAAAGGAGACCTTCTTCTCTAGATTTTTTTCTAATTTTCAGATATCATACAGTCAAATTTTTCTCATAAAAATCTCATAAATAAAATTGAGAAGAAGGACTCTGAAGGAAACCCTAAGAGAAGACCTTCTTCTCTTCTTCTTCTCGCATTAGGACATGATCAGATCATGTCAAAAAATGATCACCATTCCCTAACACCTTGGAGCACAAATTCCACACCCTCTTCCTCTCTCTCTCTTAGATATTTATCGTATAAAAATTAATAAAATAATAAAGAAGAAGATACTCAAAAAAGAATAATGAGAAGATAATCTTCTCTTACCTTTGTGCCTTCATGACATCAACGATTGATGTCTAGATGAAGACCTTTTCTCTAAGGATCTTGGTGCCATCTTTCCTCAATCATTTAATATCTCTCTCTTAAATTTTTATCATATATAAATTATAAATAAAATAAGAAGAGAGAAACATAAAGGAAAAATATAAGAGAAGACAATCTTCTCTTACCTTGTCTTTTCAAGACATCAATCATTGATGTCTTAATTGAGGGCTCTTCTCCAAGAATCCTAGCACCACAAATCCTCCACACCTTTTCCTCCTTCTCTTCTAATTTTTCATGATTTTTCTAAGATTTTTCACATCCTAAAACCATCTCATATGAGGCGTCCACCTTTTATTGCAAGACCTGGTCAAAACCTAGTCAAAGGAGGACTTCTATGGGGCGTCCAACTCTTGGACACCCCTTCCACTTATTTTTTTGTGTAACCACTGATTGTCACACACAAAATCAAGAGAAATGGGCCGAATAAGATAGAAGGGTGTGGATAGAGTTGGTGCATAAGGGAGGGAGGAGTTTGGGTCAAAGAAGACTCTTCCAAGTAGGAAACAATTTCCAACATCCTTTTAATTTTGACCAAATCAGATTTAAATCTAATTTCTAAGATAATGGGGTGTGGAAAATTATTTCTTAGGCATGAAAATCATAAAAAAAAAAATTTAGTTTTAAAATATGGTGTGGGCTTTCTTAGGCGCAAGTGAAAGAGAGAGAGTCCCAGTCCAACTGGGACTCCTCTTGTTTGATTTGGTCAAAATTATTTTAAACCTAATTTAAATCTTATTTAAATTAGATTAAATATAACCCAATTAAGAATGATCCTAGTCTAACTAGGAGCCTAATTAAATTAGATTAAATCAAGATTTAAATCTAATTTTAATCCTAAGTCAATCAGGTGCACCCAAGTCCTAGTCAAACAAGAAATTATTCTTCTCTTGCAATTGGCTTATCCAATAAATTAATTAGACTTAATCTAATTAAATCTAAACTAATTCTAATTGAATCTAATCAAATTAAACTTAATCTCAGTTTGATTACTCAATCAAATTGAGCCAATTAGCAATCCAATTGCTAATCGATCCTCCTACAATACTTGCAATAGGTCAAACATCAATCACATTGAATGTTTGACTTTGAAATGATTCTCAATCATTGATTAACCATCCGATCATGTTACAAGCTCTAATATGTGTGATCTCATAGGTTTGATCCAAAGCCAATAGCATAGAAATCAATTCTTGTACCAATCAAAATTACCATCTAGCAATGGTTTCCAACGTCCGGATAGATCGAATGTATGCAAAGCAATATTCTTAAAATCCTGACCCATGGTTACCATATAATTCATCTCTATGACCAATAATACTCAAGATGACTTCAAGTATACTATCAAACTCTCATACAAGTCATCTCTATTATGTCTCAAAATTTTGCAACTTTCATGACACCTCACGAGGATTATCCAGGCCTAGGTTTTTCTAAATTAAAACACAGACAGTCCAACACCAAAATATAATGAGTTGCTCATAAGTCACCATGACGATCTCAGGTTAGAGGGACACTTATATCCATTGGCCTTAGCTAGCTACTCTTGATAGTAGAGTGCTACATTGATCACATTTAGTACAGATGTACTCCTACATCTCACCTAGATGCCATACCAGTGTCTCCACACCACTTGGTTATGAGGACAACTAACGCATATGGCATACAGCAACCTACACTCAATCGATTGATCATGAATAATTTAATAACCATCTGATAAATCCTCCTTTATCGATTGATTATGGTTCTAAGGACTTCATCATGTATAATTCTCTTTTCAAGAGAGAAAAGTGAGATCTTTTGTTAGATATATGTGCCCTAGAAGCCAGAATTGGCTGACACTTGTAATACACTTCTAGGGGCAAAATTGTAATTTTGACTATAATTAATAAATGGGTTATTTTCTATCACACATGTGTATTTAGTGTCTGTGATACATCCTTTGAGTTAATGGTAATGATAATTCATATTTTCAAGAGTTGAAAATTTAAGACATGAATAATCATTATTAACTCATAAACAGCTCCCGACCATAGGATCATCACGAGGATGGTGATTGATCCGGAAGGTTGGTGTACGATCGCTTCTCTTTAGTAGATGAGTCTTGAGTCTACGGTGTGGAGACACCGGAGCGAGAGTACAGGTACTCGTTAGAGAACGAGGGCACTGAGCGTGACCACCTCGAGTAGTCATTAGGGAGTCTACCTTCTCGTCAATGACTGACTCGATGCTGCAGTAGTGTGTCTGGTTCTTTGACCTGAGATGCATCGGCAGTTCACCTTGAGGGTGTTATAGTTTGACTACACCATTACTCGGTCTCCTAGCCATATGGAACCCTGAGGTGTATGTTGGCTGTGACATGTTCATTGTAGGAACTGGATTGCATCAAGATGGGATCTATCTACCTCGGTGGTAGAGGAGTAGCCCTATGATGATCATGAGAATCAAGTCCTGAAGCCCATGGCCATGGCAGAGTGAAATAATAGAAAGAGTTTCTATTTAGATTTTCACATTGGACTCGAATCGAATGATTACATCATATGACAGAGACTAGGGTTTGACGAGTTCACCTTAACCCTAATCTGATCGGGGCTCAAGATAGAAGAACTGAATCACACAGGTAGCTGCACCAAGAGGTTCGCATTCAGCTCTGATGGGTTGCCACCATATACTGCTAGGTGTCACTGGTGGATTTTGGGAGCAATTAGAATGATTTAGATGATCGATCATTCTAGCTGTTCGAATCAGAAGAGTTCTGATCCATCGAAAGGAGTTTCGATGATGTCGATGATAGAGATCATGACATATCCCATTACCATACAGAACTGAACCTAACTGGGTCACACAAACAAGGGTTTGAATCTGGTGATCATCAATTGAACTAATCTAGTTCAATTGATCTGAATGAGATTCAATTAGGTTCAAGGAAATCGTGCTAGCACTCGATTGAACCTAACGTTCTTCTTTTGCTATCATAAATAAGTCGTCCTGTCTGAGCCAAAGGAGTTTGTGCTCAAACAGAAGTCCTTCATTATGGTCTGACTGGAGGTTGTCCAAGTCAGAATAGGTTGTCTTATTTGTAAGACATTACCTGCCATTTTTGGTCACCTGCCATTTCTTGTTCTTTGACTTTGGTCAAAAGTCTACCTTTGACTGGTCAAACGTTGACCATTCACCCTTTGACTTTTGACCACATGTCATGCACCTATTGGAGAGCTGGTGGGGGCTTGTCCCCCTGCCAGAACCTGGCAAGGAGATGGGCGCACGCCAAGGGTGGCGTGAGCCCAAGTAGGAGGCGCCTAGGAGTCCTTGTTGGGACAAGGACTCCATCTCCCTTTAGGATTCCAATGAGAGTTCTTCTAAGAATCCAGTTTGACTGGTCCAAGGCACTCTCCAAGTAGGAATCCAGGGGACTCTAATCCCACCAATCAGATTTAGATCTGATTTCACAAAGGGTTGTGATTGGTTGGGAGGAAGATGACTTGGATCACGCTTAGTCTATATAAGAGACCCAGCGCCCAAGTGAAAAAATAATCAAGAAGCAATCTTCCCACGCCCCAAGGCTGCCTCTCTCCCCTTTCTCCACGCCATACTCTCATTCTCCCCTTGCTCTCCACGTCCAAAAGTGTTTTGGATTTGGATTGGTGCGATTTAGATCAAGAAAAGGAGATCAAAAGCAAGAAGGCTGCGCTGCTGCGAAGAACGACTGCAGATCTTCAAAAGGAGTTTTGAAGATCCTCCAGATCAGATCCAGATCTGATTTTTGGAGGCGTGATAGAGAAGAAGAGGATCTCCAGATCCAGCCCGAGTGGATACCGGTAGAGGCCAGGCGCTTGCGTGGCTTGATCCAGAACCTTCCGCTGCAAACAGGATCATCAACAGGGTAATAGGATTACCCTATTCAGGTAAATTGAATGTGATTTAATTTATCCTTTTCATTTAATTTTTATTAAATAAATAAGAATCAGATCTGAAGCATCCCTGATCTGATACAGATCTAAGAGAAAAAATTTTTGAAATATATCTCTTGATCTGATCAGATCTGAACGAACCTGGTCAGGGAAATCAGGATTTCCCTTCAAGTGGTATCAGAGCCATGGTTCTAAAAATAGTTTAGATCTGATTTTTAATTTTATTTTAATTAAAAATAACGTGATTTCAGATGTCACATGAGATGTGATCAGATCTGAAATCAGGAAAATTAAAATTAAATGATTTGGATCTAAGAACATGAAGATATGCATGACTAGTTCTAGTAATAGAATAGTTCTATAGAATAGTTTTGCATGTCTTTGATTTAATATGATTAAATCATATTTTAGATCTTCTTATTTACTGTTTTCTGATATTATAAGTGTTATAATAACATCTGATAAACAGCAAATAAAAATTATTTAATTTTAAATATCATATGAGATATGATAGATGCATGACTAGACTAGTTGTAGAATAGTTCTACATAATTGTCTAGATTAGAATTTATTTTGATTAGATCAATTTAAATCTAATTTTTCAGATTATTATGTGATAATTTAGATCTGAAAACATGCATGATTATGATACATGAGATGTATGCAAAATATGCCATGGTTAGATCTAAATTTGTATATGAGATATATGATATAGATCTATAACTGTTTTGTAGTATTGAATGTTTATTGAATGTTCCTGATTAAGGCGTTCCCCTTGGCCGTCCGGTCATAAGAACGAAGAAGGGTTTAAAGGCCCTCTCTTCCCATTCGATGGGGTGTTCTTATGATGTGTAGGGGTGCTGCGCGTTCGTCCTTAATCAGAAACCCAAAAACTTACTTTCTGCAAAACCCTAGATCCTGAAACCCTAGGATTTATTGTGCATATTTTGTTTATGAACCCTAACTTAATTAAGAATTAAGTTTATGGAATATTAATTAGGTCTAAAATTGAGAATTTCAGATCTAAGACATATTCATAATACTGGGTTCGGGCTTGGGTAGCTCAATTAGGTCTAAGCGGTTGATCAAACCGAATCAAGAGTTGGTTAGATGGGATCAACAATGCTTAAATTGACCAGCCTAATAGGATTAAGTCTGGGTCAAGATCGAGTCACGATCAAGCAAGACCTAATTAGGCTCAGAGGTTAGAGTCTGGATTGTAGGCTAACCCAATTGGTTCTGACTCAACAATTTGGTGTCTAAGGTAAGTTTGGCACAGACGACCGACTGGTTTTTAATTGGAAGCTACTCGACCTGAATGCGTTCTTGTACGAGTTAATGGCATATTCCTTCCACCGGTCTCACTTACCTGGCCATATCTGTTGACACAGTTCTGATCTGAGGTGGTCAATAATCCGAGCTGACCCATGCCACTAGGTTAGTCATAATTGTTATGACTAAGCCAAGTCTAGTTTAATGAGACCTGAATCAATTCTCCCTAAGAAAAGATTAAGTCCGAGGTCTTCCACCATTGTAGACGTGCGGGCCCTTCCCGGGGTTGATTGTTCTCGGCTGGATACAGTGGCTCAGTTGCACCGGGAAGACGCAACCATGTCTATTAGGCATTGGATGCTATGGGCTGGAGGATGAGTTGGGCTCAATATTCCGGATACGGTGAGAGACCCAATTAGGAACCCAGTCTATGCAAATGGTGGGTCTGACTTAACTAAGGAGTGGATCAATATTCCGGATACGGTGAGATTCATGAATTAGAGACCAAGTTTGGGTGCACCATGATTAGAGAATCATTGAACAAGAGTTGTTCACTCATTGGCTAACCCATCACCAATAACTGTTAGGTGAGGTGATGAGTCAGTTGGTGAGACCGCACCACCCACTAGAAATCATCAATCGCGGAGATTTTCGCATCTCTACAGAGGGAGTGTAGGGATCCGAGAAAATAGTGGGAGCTAATTTGTTTAAAAATAAAATCCCTAAACAAATTGGTCAAGTCAAAATTACAGTATCTAACTAGAATCTTTGACTCTCTACAGGAAAATGTCTGCGTCCAACCCACTGGCACGTATCCTAGACACACATAGACTGACTGGACCCAATTATAAAGATTGGCTCAGGAACTACAAAATTGTTTTGGGTTCAGAGAAGTTAACACATGTTTTGGACCAGGACCCTCCCACCTTACCAGCTCGTCCATCCACTGAACAGAGAGCGTCTCTGGAAAAATGGATTGACGAAGACAATAAGGCCAGATACTACATGTTGGGCTCGATGTCTGATGAGCTCCAGCGCCAACATGAAGATATCGGGACTGCTCGCCAAATGTTGGCTCACCTGCAGGAGATGTTTGGTGAACAGAGTCGCGCAGCCAAATATCAAGTCACGAAACGACTTTTTAAGGCTAAGATGCGTGATGGGCAGTCAGTCCAAGATCACTGTCTGACAATGATCAAGGACATGGAAGAGCTTGAGAAGCTCGGTGTGAAGTTGGACTTGGACTTGCAGAATGATATTATTCTGCAATCCTTGACTGATGCATATGGGCAATTCATCATGAATTACCACATGCATAAACTTCAAAATTCCTTGGCCGAGTTGATGAATATGCTGGTTACCGCTGAGCTTTCTATGAAAGGTTCTAAAGGCTCAGTTCTTGCTATGGAACGGACTTCTTCCAAAAGAAAGTCTTATGGAAAGAAAAAGAAGTCTGTGAAAAAGCAAAAGGTAGAAGGATCAAAGAAGAAGAAGGCAGAACCGAAGAAGAAGGTCGATGGCAAAGGAAAGTGTTTCCATTGCAACAGCGACGGCCATTGGAAGCGGAACTGCCCTACTTACCTGGCCACCCTAAAGAACAAGAAGGAAGGTCCTTCTGGAGGTATGCTCGTTATTGAGTCTAACCTTACGGTTTCTTCTGCATCCAGTTGGGTGCTTGACTCTGGATCTAGTGCTCACCTATGCACTTCTATGCAGGGTCTTGAGGATAGCAGGAGGCTGAGGGATGGAGACATGATCCTACGCGTCGGTAATGGAGCAAGAGTTGCTGCAGTAGCCGTGGGAACATACCCTCTTCGATTACCATCTGGTTTAGACTTAGTTTTGAAAGACTGTTATTTTGTGCCTGCAGCTAGCAGGAATTTGATTTCTGTTTCATGCTTAGCACAAGAAGGTTATGTGATCACCTTCTTTAAGGACCATTGTAACATTCTTTATGAAAGAAATAAAATTGCAAATGGTTTCCTTATTAATGGTCTTTATCAGCTACATATTGATGTACCTGTTCTAACTATCGAGCAAAACGTGAATGCCAAACGACCTAGGGATAGTCCAAACGACAGATATCTATGGCACCTGAGATTAGGTCATATAGCAGAAGATAGGATCAACAAATTGGAGAAAAATGGGCTATTGAGTCCATTGACTTCCGAGTCATATCCAACTTGTGAATCTTGTCTTCAAGGCAAAATGACTAAACTCCCTTTTGTTGGACATGGGGAGAGGGCCACAGATCTCCTTGCCCTAGTACATACTGATGTGTGCGGCCCATTCGATGTGCCGGCTAGAGGCAATTTTGTCTACTTCATTACCTTTACCGATGATCTGTCTAGGTATGGGTATGTGTATCTTATGAGACACAAGTCTGAAGCTTTTGAAAAGTTCAAAGAATTTAGACATGAAGTAGAAAAACAAACTGGAAAACCCATTAAGGTTCTTCGATCAGATCGAGGAGGTGAATACCTTAGCCGGGAATTCCTAGACTATCTTAAGGAAAATGGCATAGTCTCTCAATGGACTCCACCAGGAACACCTCAACTCAACGGGGTTTCAGAACGGAGAAATCGGACTCTATTGGATATGGTTCGATCCATGATGAGCTTCACAGACCTCCCAGATTTTCTTTGGGGACATTCATTATTAACTTCAATCTATCTACTGAATAGGGTTCCCTCTAAAACCGTTCCTACCACACCGTATGAGATATGGCACGGTAAGAAACCAAGTCTGAGTCATCTCAGAATTTGGGGTTGTCCGGCTCATGTCAAAAGACAACAAGCGGACAAGTTAGAGTTTAGGTCCTTTAGAGCTCGATTCATAGGATATCCTAAAGAGTCATTAGGATACTATTTCTACATTCCAGAAGACCACAATGTGATTGTGAGTCGACATGCCATATTTCTTGAAAAACAGTTTATTCAAGATAGTGGCATTGGAAAGCAGATTAAGCTTGATGAGAAAGTCTCACAAGCAGAAAGAGCTAAGGACCAAGTGGAACCAAATCAGGTTGAGCCAATAAGAACACTACCTCCTCCACCTCGTAGATCGGAAAGAGTTTCCCGTCCCCCTGAAAGATACTTAGGTATTATTTCAGAGGATGTAGAGGAAATGTTCCTCATAGGTAATGGTGCTCATGGTGATGATCCCAAAACCTACAACGAGGCGATATCAGATATCGACTCCGAGAAATGGCTTGAGGCAATGAAGTCAGAGATCGACTCGATGCACTCAAACCAAGTCTGGACCTTGGTAGATCCACCAGAAGGTATAGTACCTATTGGATGTAAATGGATCTTCAAGAGAAAGATTGGTGCAGATGGGAATGTGGAGACATTCAAGGCTAGACTAGTGGCAAAAGGTTATAGTCAACGCGAAGGCATTGACTATCAGGATACCTTTTCCCCAGTAGGCTATGCTAAAATCCATCCGCACATTGCTTGCTGTTGCAGCCTATTTCGATTATGAAATATGGCAAATGGACGTGAAAACGGCATTCCTAAATGGATATCTTGAGGAAGATATCTATATGGAACAGCCGCTAGGTTTCACATCCAGTGATACTGATCACAAGGTTTGCAAGCTGCAAAGGTCCATATATGGACTTAAGCAAGCATCTCGGAGCTGGAACACTCGTTTTAATGATGTGATCAAAAAGTTTGGTTTCATCAAAAACGAAGAGGAACCATGTGTTTTCAAAAGGGTCAGTGGGAGCGCTGTTGTCTTCCTCGTATTGTACGTGGATGACATCCTCCTTATTGGGAATGATATTCCCATGTTGACATCAGTCAAGATGTGGTTGTCTAAGGAATTCTCCATGAAAGACCTAGGTGAAGCATCCTTTATTCTAGGAATTAAGGTCTATAGGGATAGACCGAATAGGATGCTAGGACTTTCACAGAAGATGTACATAGAGGAAGTACTAAAGAGGTTTAGTATGGAAAACTCTAAGAGGGGATTAATACCCTTCAGACATGGTATTCATCTTTCCAAGAAGATGTGCCCCAGCACACCTGAGGAAATAGAACGCATGAGCAAGATCCCTTATGCTTCTGCAATAGGGAGCCTCATGTATGCCATGCTATGTACACGACCTGATATAGCCCATGCTGTGAGTGTCACAAGCAGATATCAGTCAAATCCAGGTGAAGAACACTGGACTTCTGTGAAATGTATCCTTAAGTACTTGAGAAGAACTAAGGATATGATGTTGGTCTTTGGTAATGGAGAACTCCTGGTCCAGGGATACACAGACTCGGACTTCATGTCCGATATAGATGATCGAAAGTCGACATCTGGAAGTCTGTTTGTGTGCAATGGTGGAGCTGTCAGCTGGAAGAGTTCCAAGCAAACTGTGATAGCAGATTCCACCATGGAAGCAGAATATATAGCTGCATCAGAGGCTGCAAAGGAAGCGTTCTGGTACAAGAAGTTTGCTGCAGAAATTGGAGTAATGCCATCAGATGCCATTCCTCTTTACTGCGACAACAATGGCGCCATAGCCCTTGCTAAGGAGCCGAGGTCTCACCAGAAGTCCAAGCACATTGAGCGGCGATATCATCTCATCCGCGATTACCTTGAGAAAGGTTACGTTGAGGTCAAGAGAGTCAACTCCACAGATAATGTGGCAGACCCACTTACAAAGCCGTTGGGCCAGCAGAAGATCGAAGCCCACCTTGAGAAGATGGGACTTAGACTTGTAGCCAATTGGCTTTAGGACAAGTGGGAGATTGTTAGATATATGTGCCCTAGAAGCCAGAATTGGCTGACACTTGTAATACACTTCTAGGGGCAAAATTGTAATTTTGACTATAATTAATAAATGGGTTATTTTCTATCACACATGTGTATTTAGTGTCTGTGATACATCCTTTGAGTTAATGGTAATGATAATTCATATTTTCAAGAGTTGAAAATTTAAGACATGAATAATCATTATTAACTCATAAACAGCTCCCGACCATAGGATCATCACGAGGATGGTGATTGATCCGGAAGGTTGGTGTACGATCGCTTCTCTTTAGTAGATGAGTCTTGAGTCTACGGTGTGGAGACACCGGAGCGAGAGTACAGGTACTCGTTAGAGAACGAGGGCACTGAGCGTGACCACCTCGAGTAGTCATTAGGGAGTCTACCTTCTCGTCAATGACTGACTCGATGCTGCAGTAGTGTGTCTGGTTCTTTGACCTGAGATGCATCGGCAGTTCACCTTGAGGGTGTTATAGTTTGACTACACCATTACTCGGTCTCCTAGCCATATGGAACCCTGAGGTGTATGTTGGCTATGACATGTTCATTGTAGGAACTGGATTGCATCAAGATGGGATCTATCTACCTCGGTGGTAGAGGAGTAGCCCTATGATGATCATGAGAATCAAGTCCTGAAGCCCATGGCCATGGCAGAGTGAAATAATAGAAAGAGTTTCTATTTAGATTTTCACATTGGACTCGAATCGAATGATTACATCATATGACAGAGACTAGGGTTTGACGAGTTCACCTTAACCCTAATCTGATCGGGGCTCAAGATAGAAGAACTGAATCACACAGGTAGCTGCACCAAGAGGTTCGCATTCAGCTCTGATGGGTTGCCACCATATACTGCTAGGTGTCACTGGTGGATTTTGGGAGCAATTAGAATGATTTAGATGATCGATCATTCTAGCTGTTCGAATCAGAAGAGTTCTGATCCATCGAAAGGAGTTTCGATGATGTCGATGATAGAGATCATGACATATCCCATTACCATACAGAACTGAACCTAACTGGGTCACACAAACAAGGGTTTGAATCTGGTGATCATCAATTGAACTAATCTAGTTCAATTGATCTGAATGAGATTCAATTAGGTTCAAGGAAATCGTGCTAGCACTCGATTGAACCTAACGTTCTTCTTTTGCTATCATAAATAAGTTGTCCTGTCTGAGCCAAAGGAGTTTGTGCTCAAACAGAGGCCTTCATTATGGTCTGACTGGAGGTTGTCCAAGTCAGAATAGGTTGTCTTATTTGTAAGACATTACCTGCCATTTTTGGTCACCTGCCATTTCTTGTTCTTTGACTTTGGTCAAAAGTCTACCTTTGACTGGTCAAACGTTGACCATTCACCCTTTGACTTTTGACCACATGTCATGCACCTATTGGAGAGCTGGTGGGGGCTTGTCCCCCTGCCAGAACCTGGCAAGGAGAAGGGCGCACGCCAAGGGTGGCGTGAGCCCAAGTAGGAGGCGCCTAGGAGTCCTTGTTGGACAAGGACTCCATCTCCCTTTAGGATTCCAATGAGAGTTCTTCTAAGAATCCAGTTTGACTGGTCCAAGGCACTCTCCAAGTAGGAATCCAGGGGACTCTAATCCCACCAATCAGATTTAGATCTGATTTCACAAAGGGTTGTGATTGGTTGGGAGGAAGATGACTTGGATCACGCTTAGTCTATATAAGAGACCCAGCGCCCAAGTGAAAAAATAATCAAGAAGCAATCTTCCCACGCCCCAAGGCTGCCTCTCTCCCCTTTCTCCACGCCATACTCTCTTCTCCCCTTGCTCTCCACGTCCAAAAGTGTTTTGGATTTGGATTGGTGCGATTTAGATCAAGAAAAGGAGATCAAAAGCAAGAAGGCTGCGCTGCTGCGAAGAACGACTGCAGATCTTCAAAAGGAGTTTTGAAGATCCTCCAGATCAGATCCAGATCTGATTTTTGGAGGCGTGATAGAGAAGAAGAGGATCTCCAGATCCAGCCCGAGTGGATACCGGTAGAGGCCAGGCGCTTGCGTGGCTTGATCCAGAACCTTCCGCTGCAAACAGGATCATCAACAGGGTAATAGGATTACCCTATTCAGGTAAATTGAATGTGATTTAATTTATCCTTTTCATTTAATTTTTATTAAATAAATAAGAATCAGATCTGAAGCATCCCTGATCTGATACAGATCTAAGAGAAAAAATTTTTGAAATATATCTCTTGATCTGATCAGATCTGAACGAACCTGGTCAGGGAAATCAGGATTTCCTTCATTAAAAAAAAGGCAAAAATTTTATCCTGGTGAAAATAAGTATACATTAATTTAGAATCTAAGTTTTCGTCCTATGGGTTATGTTACGATTTCATTGGAAGCCTAGGTTTAAAGTGGTCAGTAAGTCTGCTTCCAAAACACCATATGAGATATGGATAGGATGTAAGCTAGTACTCTCGCACCTTAGGGTTTGAGGGTGTCCAGCTTATGTCAAATGTTTAGTAATAGACAAACTTAGACCTAGGTCTAACAAGTGTTATTTTATAGGATATCCAAAAGAGACCAAAGGATATTATTTCTACCTAGTTGATGAGCAAAAGGTGTTTGTCAGCCTTAAGGCAATCTTTTTGGAAAAAGAGTTTCTTGATGAAAAGACTAATGCCTCTAAGGTTGAGCTTGAGAAAGTCCGATAGATAGAAAAATCGACACAAGTAGCTGAACCACAATCGGATTTGATTAGATCAGATTTGGAGCCCACTGAACATGCACTCTTAAGAAAGTTTGGTAAAGTACCATATCAATCAGAAAGATACTACAGTTTCTTGGTCTGGAATGGTGATCCTATTGAACTCGTTGAGAACGATAAGGATCTGATCACCTACATGGATGCAATGCAGAGATCTAACTCTAAAAAATGGCTTGAGGCCATGAAATTCGAAATGGAGTCCATGAAGATCAATGATGTATGGATATTGGTTGATCCATCCGAGGGGATAAAACCCATAGGATGTAAGTGGGTCTTTAAGAGGAAAAGGGGCATAGATGGGAAGGTGGAGATCTATAAAGTCCTTCCGATTGCCAAAGGGTATCATCAATGTTATGGTATAGACTATGATGAGATATTTTTTTCTGTAGCAATGCTCAAGTCCATTGAAATTATGCTTGCTATTATTGCCCATCTGGATTATGAAATTTGGTAGATGGATGTAAAAATAGTTTTCCTAAATGGAGAGCTAGATGAAGAGGTGTATATGATACAACCTAAAGGATTCACATTCATAAATGAGTCTAAGGTGTGTAGGCTTTAAATCTCTATTTATGGACTAAAGCAGGCATCTCAGAGTTGGAACATACATTTTGATAGGATGATCAAGATATATGGCTTCATTAAGAATAGGAAAGAGCCCTGCATATACAAGTCAGCTAATAATCCAACGATTATATTTCTTGTATTGTATGTGGATGACATTCTCTTAATCAAAAATTATGTTCCTGCATTACAGGAAATAAAGATTTAGTTATCGTCATAGTTCTTCATGAAGGATCTAGGAGAAGCTTCCTACATCTTAAGGATGAAGATCTATAGAGATAGATCTAAAAGGTTACTTTGATTATCCCAATCCATGTACATAGATACTATGCTGAAGAGGTTCAGCATGGAGAATTCTAAGAAAGGCTATCTATCGATAGATCATAGAATTTCTCTCTTAAAGAGGAATTGCCTGATAACATCTCAAAAGAGAGTGCGTATGAGTAGAATACCATATACTTCGATAGTGAATTCTATCATATATACCATGATATGTACGTGACCAGATGTGGCATACTCACTAGGGGTAGTGAGTAGATACCAATCTAATCTAGGAGAAAATCACTAGAAGGTTGTTAAAATCATCCTGAAGTATTTAAAAAATACAAAGAACTAGTGGCTTAATTTTGGTGAGTCAGACTTGAGACTTGTGGGGTTTATAGACTCCAATTTTCAGTTTGATCATAATGACAGCAAGAGCGTATCGGAGTATGTGTTTACCCTTAATGGTGGAGTAGTCTGTTAGAAAAGTTCCAAGTAGCACCCTGTGACCAACTCAATTTGTAAGATAGAGTATGTTGCTGCATTAGATGCTGCCAAAGAAGTAGTGTGGCTGAAAAAGTTTATCACCAAGCTTGGAGTAGTGCCCTTCCTCGATGGTCTAGTTCTACTCTACTACGATAGCTCTAGGAACACTATTCAAGCGAAGGAACCAAAGGCACACCACTAGATGAAGCATATTCTATGCCGTGATCATTTTGTTCGAAAGATCATGGATTGAGGTGACATCGATCTTTAGAAGATCGATAGGAAGGAGAACCTGACTGACCCATTCACTAAAGCCATTGCGGTGAAGGACTTTGACAATTGCAAGTCGAAGATGGATATTAGATACTACACCGATTGGTTTTAGTCCAAGTAGAAGATTGTTGAAAATAGTGTTCTAAAGTCAATCATTAGTCTATTAATGGTTGTATTGATTCTTATATTTATATATATATTATAAATAAATAAAAATTATTTTAGCATTTTTCATCATAAATTCTTTCATCTTCTAATGAACTCTTGAATTATGGTGAAGTCCTTAGGACTATTTAAAATCGACAAAGGAGGATTTATCATTTAGTTCTTAAATCTGTTCATGATCAAATGATACGTTGTTACTAAGAATGATAATGTTTATTGAGTGTAGGTTGTTGTTTGCCATACGAGTTGGTTGTCCTCTTAAGCAAGGAGTGCAGAGACACTGCTATGGCACGCAAGTAAGATATAAAGATACATCTGCACTAAACATGACCAACTCTGGAGCTTTTGTACTATCGAGATTTGCTCCGATGGAATATGGTTATAAGTATCCCTCCGATCTGAGATCACTATGATAACTTTCAAGCAACTCACTGTGCTTTGGTATCGAACTACCTGAATTTTTAATTCAGTGATAAAAGATTTTTAGGCACAATCAAGTACTTGAGGAGTCAGTGTGTGAGTCAAGATGGGATTGACCACTCCAGTTCAGGAGCTATGTTTAATTATATTTTAATTTAGCAAAAAACCATG
Source organism: Cocos nucifera (assembly GCA_006176705.1). Lineage (NCBI taxonomy): Eukaryota > Viridiplantae > Streptophyta > Magnoliopsida > Arecales > Arecaceae > Cocos > Cocos nucifera. The sequence goes on along the minus strand of QRFJ01001951.1, from coordinate 275,400 downwards.
GCTAGAGTAGTCCTAGTGAGGAGACACGGGACTAATTGCTTGGAGATATGATTTGGATGTATCTTTTAGGATTGACAGTTAAACTCTGAGTCATCCTATACGTAAAGGTTAAAGAGATGAATTATGTTGTAACCATATTCGCGTAGGTTCTAAATATTGCGATTGCTACTATTCGACCTATCCAGACATCAAGTACCATTATTAGATGATCACTTCAATTTGTACAAAAATTTATTTCTATGCTATCGGCTTAGGTTGAACCTACGCAGTCACACACACTAGAGGTTCCTACCTGATCTGATGGCTGGTGAAGAGTCCCATTGGACTAGGACTCTATAGTCAAGAGTCCTACTAGACTGAAACTCTTCAACCAAGAGTCCTACTATGTTGGAACTCTGAGTCATACTTATCTGGAACTCTATGATTGAAAGTTTACTCTATGATCATGAGTTCCACTCATTTTGGACACCAAGGTCAAGAATCCCACTAGTTTGAAACTCGATCAGGATTTCATACTGAAGGACTTTGTTGCCTAGTAACCCATCGGATTTGGACTTTATATTTATGAAAGATTTAATTAGTAATTTGAACACTAATTAACTCAATCTAATTGAGTTATGATTTTTAGTTCGAGTGCAATTGAATTGGATTCAATTGGGTTTGACCCGATTAGGTTATGAGATAACCTAATCACCAAGGAGGTTTGATCTTTGAATTGATTAGGGGTTGGGCTTGATAAATTTTTAATTTTATTTGATTTTAATTAAGCCTAATTAAGCCTAAGTTGGTTGGGTTTAATCTGGTCTAATTGGGCCAAGCCAAATTTGTTTGGATTGGTTCAATTGGAAAAAAAATGGTTTGGACTAGTTTGACTAGTCCTCTTCATGCACCACCTCACCTTTGTGCGCCCTCTTTTCTACGAGGAAATGTTTCTCGTGAAACATTTCCATGCACAAAGGGAGAGTGCACACCCAGCATTTTCACACCCCTAATGGATAAAATCAGGTTGGATTTTATTTGAATTCAAATGGTTCCATTTGAATTCAAATGATTAACCACTTGGCCTTATCCCTCCACATTGATTCCCCACTTATTGGCACACATTTAAATATTAAATTTCTTGGGACGTGCACAATCTCCAAGTGAGAAATCCATATGCATGATCCCCCCCTTTTTGCATGGTTTTGAATTCAAAAATCCCTGAGGGAAGAGAAAAATAGAGAATTAGGCGTAGGGTTTTTTGAGTGCTGCCCTAGGATTTCGTCCTAGGGTTCGTGAAGAGTTTTTATGAGCTACAAGTATCGTGAGCCCACCAAATTTTACGGAGAACCTCCTCTACCTCTCTACTACATCTACTAGCAATCTAGAGTGTCCAAAAAGTCCATAGATGATGATCTAAGTAGTTCAGTCAACAACAGCTATTGAAGATTTCGGACGTCGAGCTAGCACTCGGGATGAGCCAATCAGGACCAAGAGCCTCGTGTGGATGATTCGCAGAGGCCAGACACACTATGTGGTTGCATCAAAATGAAAAGATATCCTTGATGGAGATCAAATTATGGTGATCGACTATCATGCAAGGTTTCATGTTCTAAACACATAGCTGTAGTAGTAAATAGTTATTGCTATCGATATAGTTTTTCAAATTCAAAGCATGTACATCATATTTAGATCCTAAGTGTTGAAATTTTTGATATGATCAGTAGCTTATAATTAATTAGGTTAAATATATTTTTTACTATATTTAATGAATTTTTGAAAAATTTTTGAAAGTAGGGCTAGAAATCTTGTACTGGATACATTAACCGACCCCATCGTCGGCACCTCAACCTCCACCAGCCACTGTGGTGGGCATGGAGTAGTTCAATCTACTACTACAATAGGTTAAGTGCCTCATCAAAATGGTGTAGGCCATGCAGCAACCTTCGACACCTATCCAGTCAAAAAAACCCTCATCGGAGTATCGAAACTCAATGCAAGGTGGCCCCACCTGGGCAAGTCATCCAGTGACCCTAGAAAAGGGGATGCAGCAAGTAGAGAGCCCCTACTATGATCATGATTCCATCCTTAGAAGATTCTTGCCATCATTTGTTAGAGGACCCTTGAGATTCATGATCGAGAAGATCTTCTCGATTAGAAACTTCAGAAGATGAATCAACGGGTTGAGGATCTCCGCCATGCTACCCCTGACCACATCGATGACATCTACACTGATCCCTATTCTCTCTTCAAATCATACAGAAATCCATCCCATGAAACTTCAAACTCCCTTAATTTGAGAGTTATGATGAGACCTCAAATCCGGTCGACTATCTTGAGGCCTTTCGGATCATGATGTTGCTCCATGGTGCACCAGACGTCATTGTTTGCCAAGCTTTCTCCTCAACTCTGAAGGATGCAGTAAGAATTTAGTACTCAAGCCTTAAGTCGGGTGTGATCTAGATGAGTTATCAGTTTATAGCCCACTTTATTAGTAGCTGACGTTCAAGGCGAGGTTCGAACTCCCTCATCAATATCAAGTATAAAAAAGGAGAGTCCATCCAAGCTTACATCAGCCACTTCAATACTGCTGCACTGGAGGTCTAGAATTTGAATCAATCCATAGCCATGGCTACATTAAAGGGTGGTCTTCAGAAGAATGATCTTTTATCTCCCTGGAAAGGAGGTACCCTAGGATTTTACTGATATATTGGCCTAGGTTGAGGGTTATACCTAGGTAGAGCAGGCTTTTTGAATAAAGGATGATGATGCCATGAAGGAGCGGCAGACAAGTGAATCCAGCAAGCTCGCAGTTGAAGAGAAGCTGAGTGAAGCTCAACCATGCTCCAGAACCCCTACCGAGCATGGACGAGCCCAAATTCCTCCCCAGGCTTGTCGACCAAGAAGCCTTGATCGAAGGGCATGGTGGAAGTCTCCCCCTAGGAGGTTCTATAATTACTCTCCCCTCAATATCCCAAAAACACAAGTGCTAATGAAAATCAAGGAGCAATTACCAAGGCTAAAGAAGATGCAGTCCCATCCAGCCAAGCATAATTCCAACAAATATTATCTGTACTATCATGACCATGGTCACAACACTGAAGAATGCATCCAGCTCCAAGATGAGATCAAGGAGCTCATTAGATGAGGCAGGCTTGGATGATTTTTGCGACGTCAGTCTGAAGGAAGGAAAGAGTAGCAGGAAGATCGGCCACCACTTGGGATCATCAATACCATTACTAGGGGACTTCGATGGAGGAAAATCAGTGGATCAGCAGAGCCAACAAAGAGGTAGAGGACCGAAGAACCCATTGCTTTCATTGAAGAAAATGCTCAAGGGGTTCAATTCTCATATAATAACGTGGTTGTAGTTGCTTTAAATATTGCTAACTATGATGTACGCTGCGTTCTAATTAATAATGGAAGCTCAGTAGATCTTTTATTTTATGATGCTATCTCAAAGATGTCCATACCTAGTAGTCACTTGGGACTAATGAACTTTCCATTGGTGTGCTTCATTGGCGATGTTGTGTCGGTGGAAGGGATAATAACATTGGCTGTGGTGGTAGAAAATTACCCAAGGTAGTCCAAGGCTCTGGTTGATTTTTTAGTGGTAAAGGATCCTTCCGCCTATAATGCAATCCTTGGCCTACCTAGTTTGAATGAACTTCGGATAGTGGTATCAACCTATTATCTAAAAATGAAATTTCTAATGAGTTATGGGGTCGGAGAAGTTAGGGAAGACAAAGTTCTAGCAAGACACTGCCATTCAATCATCTTGCAATGGGGAGGGTTACTAGATCCTTGTTCGATGGATGGGCTTGACTTTCGTGATAATTTAATTGAAGAGTGGGGCAAGCTTATGGAAGATCTTATCACAATTCCTTTGAATGATGGGAACAAGGATCATACAGCTCAGATTGGTTCCAACCTAGGAGAAGAAGTCAGAAAGTAGCTCGTTGCCTTCCTATAAAGAAATGTAGACATTTTTGCTTAGGTTCCTATAGATATGCTCGGAATTGATGCTAAAGTCATGGAGCACTACCTGGCTGTTGATCCCAAGCATCAGCCTATAAAGGAGAAGTTGCGCAGCTATGCACTAGAGCAATAGAAGGTGATCATGGAAGAGGTTGACCAACTTCTCAAGGCTGGGTTCATCTAAAAAGTATCTTATCCAAACTGGATCTCCAATGTGGTCCTCATGAAGACGGCGAACGGCAAGTGGTGGATGTAGATAGACTTTAAAAAGTTGAACAAGACCTATCTAAAAGATAGTTACCCCCTTCCCAGTATTGATCAGCTCGTGGATGCCACCTCAGACCATGAACTTCTCACTTTTATGGATGCCTTCTCTAGTTATAATCAAATACGGATGGCACCAGAAGATGAGAAGAAAACTATTTTTATCACTGATCGTGTTCTTTATTATTATAGGATCATGTCTTTTGGGCTTAAAAATGCAGCTGCGACTTAGCAACGCTTGGTGAATAAAATCTTTAAAGAGCAGATCGACCGCAATATGAAGATTTATGTAGATGATATGTTGGTCAAGAGTCGATCTCAACAAATCATAATGCAAACTTAGAAGAGACCTTCAGCATGCTCCAAAAGTATAAGATGAAGCTGAATGATAAGTGCTAAAAATACACTAATAAAAGTATTAAATAATAAAATAAATTAATTTATTTTTAAAAAATTTATATTTTTATTAATCTTATGTAGGAAAGAAGGCCATCAATGTGAAGATCTTATTTTTCTGATTCAAATGAAATAAATTTCAAGCAAAATGGAGTCTAAACGATCCCGAAGTTGAATTTCAAAGGAAATGAAAAAATTTTTTAAAAATATATTAATGTTGACTGGTCAAACCAAACTGACTTAGCAAATCGGACCGGCCTGACTGCTAAAAATACCAGATCATCTAGCCCACTGATGCCCCACTGATGTATCAATGACGTCAGGATTTTTCGCGGCATATGGTGGAGCGCTATAATAACATAGCGAGGTCATATATGGAAATTCACAAGAGCACCCATGCTCTGATTGGTGGAATAGGTGGCGGTCCATGAAAGACCGGGTTTGTGATCAGTCTACAAGGGGCGCAGGTGGGATCCAATGGTGGTTGGCCCTTGGATTTGATCTGATGGCTGTGATTTTTGCGCTGATGGATGGCAGATCTGGCAGCCAGTCAGGATCCAAAGGTTGGTATGAGATCTTGATTTTAACTAAGGCTTTAAAGTCTCTCAAATGCTAATCCGATGGCCCATAATCCATCTAGGAATTGATCCAATGGCTGTTGTTTAATCTGAGTGGATCTGGGAGATTAAAAGTGAATTTTGGATGATTTTTATGCCTTTTGATCGCCATCCAATGGCTAGAATGATCTAGGTCTTATTTGAGTTGTTCTAGGAGTTCTAAATCCTAATTTCAATAGGAATTTTCATCGAAGTGGCTCTTCTTGACTTTATTTAAAGGCCTATGACCTACTGTTGCCAGGAGAGAGGGAGTTTAGTTTTAGAATAGAAGCTTGGGGAGAACCTATAATAGAGAGTAGTTTTAGTAGAGATTTTAGGTGGAACCTAAGAGAGAGAGTTTGGTTTTAGAATAAAGAGGGTCTGAGATGAGATTTTAGAGAGAACTTGGGAGAGAGACAGAGAGCTAGAGGAAAGAACAGAGAGGGAGGTTGAGAATTATTTTTTTCTTTCTTTATTCTTCTTTCTTTCTTCCTTCTTCATGGTTCATCTTCAACATCTAGCATATTGATCAAGCAGCTCTTCTTCATCAAGTTATCCACACCAAGAGCAGCGGATGACCAATTTCAGCAACAAACAAATTTCTATTTGAATTTCTTCATGCTTTCTATTTTAATTACTATTTTTGAATCTTTTGCCATGAACTAAATTTATTTTACTAAGGCTAAGGTGTAGCCACCCTTTTGATGCAATATTCAGTATGATTTGCTTTTAATTTTATATTTTATTCAAGAGGAGTATATAAATCTATTCTTAATGCTTTTAGATTACTAATCATCTTTTAATTGATTTGATAGGAATAGATGATTTGGACTAAGTACATCTATGTCGATGCTTCTTGATTTATATACCTTATATCATGAATCGAATTAGAATTCATATGCATGTGAGAATTTTAGTGTACTTTGGATGCAGTGTATTTTAATTAGAGAGTTTCACAAAACTTAAAGCATCGATATTTATTTAAATTACATCTGGATCAAAGGATAGTTAATAAATATTGGTAGATTTGCTATGCTTGGAGCAAAGGATAGTGAATAATCTAAGGGACTCCACCATCACATGAAACAAAATTAACCTAATTTATATAAATACTTGAATATTGTATTGGTTAAGTTGGTGAACTGATTGCCTTCCTAACCTTTTTGCTCTTTAATTTAAAACCCTAAAAATTATACACTCTCTATTCCCTTATAATTTATTAATTTATTTATTTATTTATTTTTTTAAATCTCATAAACTGATTATCTAAATAAAGCTTAGAAAAGAGTTTTTCAGTACTTATTTTTTAATCCTCTAAAGATGATACTCTAGTAATTTATTTTATTACTTGATCAACTGGTGTACTTGCCATAGCGATAAATTAGCACACATCACTAAACCTGACCAAGTGTGCCTTCGAAGTAACTTCGAAAAAGTTCTTGGGGTTCATGGTATTGAGGCATGAAATCGAAGCAAACCTAGAAGAAATTTAGGCCATTCAAGAGATGACTACACCAAAGTCGATAAAAGAAGTTCAGCGTCTAATAGGGAAGGTAGCAGCTTTGAACCACTTTATTTCATGATCGATCGAGCGATGTATACCCTTCTTTCAGATCCTCAAGCAGTCGAAGAACTTTTGATGGACTCTCGAATGTCAACAATCATTTGAAGAACTGAAAAGGTACCTAAGCTCATCTCCATTATTAGCTAATCCCAAACTTGGAGAAGAATTATTTTATATTTTGCGATCTCTCTTACGGCCCTTGCAGTGGTCCTAGTCAAAGAAGTGGCAAAAGTGTAGAGGTTGATCTACTACATAAGTCAAGTTTTAAGAGATCCTGAAACCAGGTATACCAAGTTAGAAAAACTAACTTATGCCTTATTGATTGCAGCTCGAAGACTCTGACCATATTTCTAGGGGCACACTATAACACTCCTCACTGATCAATCCATCAAGGCAGTTCTTAATCAGACAGATACCTCTTGAAGAATAGCAAAGTGGGAAATTGAGCTTACGGAGTTTGACATCTATTTTCAACCTCAGTTGTCTATCAAAGCCCAAATATTGGCCAATTTTGTAGTAGAGTGCACTATTTGGGATGAAGCCAAACTTGAGTGGCATGAGATCAATGCCCTGTGGCTATGGCCGAACTTCCCTGAAGACATAGCAGATCTCTCCAAAAACTTTTGGACCCTATATGTGGATGGTTTGTCTAATGCTTTCGGAGTGGATGTGGGTTTGATCTTAATCAATGCTGGACGAATTGTTACTAAATATGCACTTCATTTTGAATTTTCTATAATAAATAGTGAAGCAGAATATGAAGCTCTAATTATGGGATTGAAGATAGCTAAAGAATTAAAAGTGGATAGAGTAAAAGTTTATAGTGACTCCTAATTGGTGGTGGGTTAAGTTAACAACCACATTGAGGTTTGGAAAGAAAACATGAAGAAGTACCTAAAAAAAGTGAGGAGCTTGATCTCAGCCTTCAGTAGCTTTAAGATTCAACAAATCCCAAGAGTGGAGAATACTAGGGCCAATCTTCTCTCACAAATAGCCATACTAGCTTCGAGTGAATTACTGAAAGAGGTCTACTTTGAAGTTTTGCAGCACCCAAGCTCAGAAGAATCCCAGGCTATAATGCAGGTCGACCATGAGCCCAACTGGATAAACCCATTCCTTGCATATCTCAAGGATGGTGTCCTTCCCCGAGATCCAAGGGAAGCTCAAAAATTAAGAAACCAAACCTCTCATTATGTTTTATATGAGGATAAATTGTACAAAAAGTCATACTCTTTGCCACTGCTGAAATGTCTCTAATCTTCTGCAACTGACTATGCACTATGGGAGGTTCATGAAGGGATATGTGAAAATCATTGGGGAGCCGGAGTTCTATCTCACAAGCTACTTCGATAGGGCTACTGTTGGCCAACTATGCATTAGGATGCTATAGAGTATGTGAGAAAATATGATCGGTGTCAGAGAAATGCCAATATTCAGAGACAACTAGCTTCTTAGCTTACACTCCTTAGCGTTCCATGGTTGTTTGCACAATAGGAAATGGACATACTCAAGCACTTTATCATTGTATTTGGATAGCAAAAATTTCTTTTAGTTGCGATAGACTACTTCACTAAATGGATTGAGGCCAAACCTCTGACAAAGATTACTGAAGTAAAAGTGCAGGCCATCATTTGAAAGTTAATAGTTTGTAGATTTTGGCTACCTCAAACTTTAATTACTGATAACGGGCACCAATTTACAGGGATAAAGTTTGCCGAGTTCTATGAAGATCTGAATATCTCCCACCACTTCATCTCAATGGCTCATCCATAGGTGAATGGTGAGGCCGAGGTGACCAACATGACCCTATTATAAGGGATAAAGGTGAGACTTAAAAGGACAAAAGAAACTTGGATGGATGAACTCTATCATATACTTTGGGCAAAAAGAACCACTCAGAGATTGCTAACCGAAGAAACACCATTTTCCCTAGCCTTCAAAATGAAAGTGGTCATTCCATTAGAACTTAAACTTTCTTCAATATGAGTTGAAGCATTCAATGAATAGAGAAATTTGTAAGATCTTAGAGCCAACCTCGACTTGTTAGAACAGAAGCAAGAGAAGGTGTAGATTACGATGGCGGCTTATCAGTGGAAAGTGGCCCATTATTACAATTCTAAGGTTAGGAGCAAAGCATTCAGGGTGGGAGATCAGGTTGAGGGTGAAGGCCTCCAATTCTTAAATAGAAAGTTAACCTCATCATAACAAGGGTGAAGACCTCTGATTCTTAAATCGATGTCGTTAGGGAGAGGCCCTCTCAACGGCCCTGTTGTGCTCTGGCAACCTTATTAGGAACAGGAGGTGGACCTCATCCTAACAAGAAAATTAGTCGACCACGTCAAGAACAAAAGATGAACCTCATCCCGATGTGGATGAAGATCCTGTGGAGAATTGAAGGCCTCCAATTTTAAAATAGGAGGAAGACCTACACGGACTAAAAGACCCTTATTCGCAGATAAGGGGGATAGATACATGAAATGTAGAGTAAAAGTTATAATTCTGAGACAACATCAAGGTCGAATATGGTAAGAAAATAAAGTAAAATGGTAAGCAACAAGCTAAGGTGAAATACAAATAAGTAAATGAAAGAAACTTCATTTCATTAAAAGTAGAAGTTATTACATGGGTCACTAAGACTGATTACAAGATAAAATGAAGAAAGAAAGTATTAGATATGTATGCCCTAGAAGCTAGATTAGCTGACACTTGTAATACACTTCTTAGGATAAAATTATAATTTTGACTATAAATAATAAAATAAATTATTTTCTATCATAATGTGTATTTGAAAGTGTCTGTGATACATCCCTTGAGTTAACGGTCATGATAGTTCATATTTTCAAGAGTTGAAAATTTAAGATATGAATTTTCATTACTAACTCATAAAATGCTCCCGATCGTAAATCATCATGAGGATGGTGATTGATCTGAAAGATTGGTGTATGATCATTTCTTTAGGATAGATGAGCCTTGAGTCTAGGATGTAGAAACATCGAAGCGAGAGTACAGATACTCGTTAGAGAACGAGGGCACTGAGCATGGCCACCTCAAGCAGTCATGAGGAAGTCTACATTCTCGTCGATGATTGACTCAAAGCTACAGTGATGTGTCTGGTTCTTTGAGTTGAGGTACATCGATAGTTCACCTTGAGGATGTTATAATTTGAGTACACCATAACTCGATCTCCTAGCCATTTAGAATCTTGAGGTGTATGTTGGCTATAGCATGTTCATTATAAGAATTGGATTGTACCAATAGGGAATCTATCTTCCTCGGTAGATGAGGAGCAGCCCTATGATGATCATGAGAATCAAGTCCATAAGCCCATGTCTATGGTAGAGTGAAATAATAGAAAGAGTTTCTATTAGGGTTTTCACATTGGACTTAAATCGAATAATTAATTCATATGATGGATATTAGGATTTGATGAGCTCATCTTAACCCTAATCTGGTCGGGTTGCCACCATATGCACATAATCTGGTCAGGTTGCCACCACAAGATAAAGGAACATAATCACACAGGTAACTGCACTGAGAGATTTGCTTTCAGTTCTGATGGGTTGCCACCATATGCTACTAGGTGTCACTGGTAGGTTTTGAGAGCAATTAAAATGATTTGAATAATTGATCATACTAGTTGTCTGAATCAAAAAAGTTCTAATCCATCAGAAGGTGTTTCGATGATGTCGATGATAGAGATCGCGACGTTTCCCATTACCATACGAAACTAAATTTAACTAGATCACACAAACAAGAGTTTGGATCTGGATATCATCAAATTGGACTAACCCAGTTCAATTGATTTGAATAAGATTCAATTAGGTTCAAAGAAATCGTGCTAGCACACGATTGAGCCTAATGTTGTCCTTTAATAATCATTAAAGCTTGTCTCAACTAAGCCAAATGTATTTGGGCTCACTCAAAAATCTTTACTTGGTTTGATTGAAGCTTGTCTAGCTCAGAAAAGGGTTATCTTAATTTATGAGACAAATTTGAGACAACACCTGCCTTTTTTCGTCACCTACTAAATCTTATTTTCGGATATTGGTAAAATATTGACCCTGGATACTTAGACATCTGCTCATGTATCATGCACCTATAGGAGAGTACCTGAGGCCTTGTCCTCCTACTAAAAAGTAGATAGGAAGAAGTGCATGGCTCCCTAGGCAATAGCCCCATGAGGATAAAAGATGGAGTCCCACACAGATGGGACTCCAAGTTGCTTCAAGGGATTAAACTCTGTGGCACCAAGAAGTCTTATTTGATCCAATCTTAGCACCACCTAAGAAGGGTTTTAAGGGTCTTTCATCTGATTGGATCAGATGATGTCATCCCACCAATCAGATTTAGATTTGATTGCATAAAGGGCCAAGATTGGCCGAGATAATGTGGCACTGCACGGCGCAGTAGGATCTATATAAATCCTGTTTGTGCCTAGAATTTAATGCTTCTACCTTTAGCCCATGCTACAAAGCCTCCTCCCTACTTCACCATGCCACCCTCTGGTCCTCTCTCTCCTCTCCACACCCAAGAGATTTTAGGCATGAGTAAGGTGCGATCCAAGCAAGTGAAAGGCACCAGAAAAGGAAGAAGACAGCACTGCTGCAAGAGACGACGACTGTTATTCAAAAGGAGTTTTCAAGATCTTCAAGATCAGATCTAGATCTAATTTTTGAAGGATTGATTAAGAAGAAGAAGATCTCTATATTCTTTTCGAGTGGATACCGATAGAGGCCAGACGCTTGTGTGGCTACATCCAAAGCCTCAAGCAAACATCGGAATCATCATAGGGTAATCGGATTATCCAAAATAAAGATATAATTAAATTAGATTTAATTTTTATTTTATTTTATTTTTATTATCAGATTAATAAGATCAAATTTGAAGAGTTCAGATCTGATTAGGATCTTAGAAGTAAAATTTTTGAAATATCCTTCTTGATCTAATCAGATCTGAATAAACTTGACCCAAAAAATAAGATTTTTTTCTACAACTGGTATCAGAGTAAGATTCCATAATTTATTAGATCTGATTTTAATTTAATTTTAATCTAATAATTAAATAATTTTAGATATCATATTAGATGTGATTAGATCTAAAATTAAAAAAATTAAAAATTAAATGCATGACAAGACTAGGAATAGAATTATTCTATGTGTAGTCTAGCATAATAATAATTTTAATTTGATTAATTATAACTTTTAAATCTATTTATTTATTATTTTTTAATGTTTTAAATATTATAATTAGATCTAAAAAGAAAAAATAAATTTATTTAATTTATTCATATGAGATATGATAGATGCATGTTTAGACTAGTTGTAGAATAGTTCTATAAAATTATCTAGAATAAATTTTAATTTGATATGATCAAATTTAAATCTTATTTTTTAAATATTTATGAGATAATTTAGATCCAAAAATATGCATGATATAATACATGAGATGTATGCAAAACATATTTTTAGTTAGATCAATTTTTATATATATGATATATGATGTAGATCTAACTAGTCTTGTAGATTTATCATATTTCTGATTAAGACGTTCTCCTTGTCCATCCGATCATAAGAACGAAGTAGGATTTAAAGGTCCTCTCCTTTCATTCGATGAGATGTTCTTATGGTGTGTAGGGGTGCTGCACGTTCGTCTTTAATCAAAAATCAAAAACTTATTTTCTACAAAACCCTAGATCCTGAAATCTTAAAATTTTATATACATATTTTGTTTATAAACCCTAAACTTAGTTAAGAATTAAGATTATGAAATATATTAGATCTAAAATTGAAAATTTTTAGATCTAAGATATATTCATAAAATTGAGTTCAGGCTTGGGTAGGTCAATTAGGTCTAGCGGTTGATCAAATCGAATCAAGAATTGGTTAGGTGGGATCAAGAGTACTTAAATTGACTAGCCTAATAGGATTAAGTTTGAATCAAGGTCGAGTCACATGAGTGAGCGATCGAGTTAAGACCTAATTAGACTCAGTGATTAGAGTCTGGATTGTAGGCTAACCCGATTGGTTCTGGCTCAATAATTTGGTATCTAATGTAAGTTTGGCAGATACGACTGATTGGTTTTTAATTAAAAGCTACTCGACTCGAATTCATTCTTATCGAGTTAATGGCATATCTCTTCCACCGATCTCACTTACCTAGCCATATTTGTTGGCTCAGTCTTGATCTAAGGTGGCTAACAATCCGAGCTGACCCATACCACTAGGTTAGTCATAATGGTTATGGCTATGACAAGTCAAGTTTAAAGAGACCTAAATCAAATCTCCCTAAGAAAAGATTAAGCCAGGATTGATTGTTCTCGACTGGTCATAGTAGTTCAGTTGCACCAGAAAGATGCAACCATGTCTATTAGGCATTGGATGCTATGAGCTAGAGAATGGATTGGGCTCAATATTTCGGATATGGTGAGAGATCCAATTAGAAATTCTATCTGTGTAAATGGTATGTCTGACTTAACTAAGGAGTGGATCAATATTTCAGGCATGGTGAGATTCATAAATTAGAGACAAAGTCTGGGTGCACCATGATTAGAGAATCATTAGACAAGTGTTGTTCACTCATTGCCTAACCCATTATAAATAACTATTAGGTGAGGTGATGAGTTAGTTGGTGGGACTGCACCATCCACTAGAAATCAGTAATCATGAAGATTTTCACATCTCTACAGAGAAAGTGTAAGGATCCGAGAAAATAGAGGGAGCTAATTTATTTAAAAATCAAACTCCTACTAAATTGGTTAAGTCTTAATTACAAAATCTAACTAGAAACTTTGATTCTCTACAGAAAAAAAAAAATGGCTACGTCTAACCCACTAGCCCATATCATGGACACCCATAGACTGACCGGATCCAATTACAAATATTGGCTCTAGAACTTCAAAAATCATTTTGGATTTCATGAAGTTGACTCATATATTAGACCAAGATCTTTCCACCTTACCAGCTCATCCATCCACTGAACAGAGAACATCTCTTGACAAGTGGATGGATGAAGATAATAAAGCCAGATACTACATTTTAGGCTCGATGTCTGATGAGCTTTAGCACCAACATGAAGATATCAAGACTGCCCATCAAATGTTGGCTCACCTACAAGAGTTGTTTGGTGAACAGAGTCGCACAGCCAAATATCAGATTACTAAATGACTGTTTAAGGCTAAAATGCGTGATGGACAGTCAGTCCAAGATTATTATCTGATGATGATCAAGGACTTGGAAGAGCTTGAGAAGCTCAGAGTGAAGTTAGATCAGGATCTGTAGAATGATATAATTCTGTAATCTTTGACTGATGTGTATGGGCAGTTCATCATGATCTACTATATGCATAAACATCAGAATTCTCTGGCCGAGCTTATAAATATGCTGGTTACTTCTAAGCTTTCTATGAAAGGTTCTAAGGCTTAGTACTTACTATAAAATAGACTTCTTCCAAGAAAAAGTCTTTTGAAAAGAAAAAGTCTGTGAAAAGATAGAAGGTGGAAGGTGGAAAAAATAAAGAAGGCAGAGCTGAAGAAGAAGGATGCTGACAAAAAAAAAGTATTTCTATTATAATACCGACGGCCACTGAAAGCGGAACTGCCCTACATACTTGGCCACCCTGAAGAATAAGAAGGAAATAGGTCCTTATAGAGGTATGCTCGTTATTGAATCTAACCTTATAGTTTCTTCTACATCTAGTTGGATGCTTGACTCTAGTTCTAGTGCTCATTTGTGCACTTCCATGCAGGGTCTTGAGGATAGCAAGAGGCTAAAGGATGGTAAGATGATCCTACACATCGAAAATGGAGCAAGGATTGCTGCTGTGGTCATGAAAACCTACCCTCTTCGACTACCATCTGGCTTAGATTTAGTACTTAAGGATAATTATTATGTGCCTGTTGCAAGCAGAAATTTGATTTCTATTTCATGTTTAGCACTAGAAGGTTATGTAATTAGTTTTCTTAAGGACCATTGTAATATTCTTTATGAAAGAAATAAAATTGCAAGTGGTTTTCCTATTAACGATCTCTACCAATTACATATTGATGTATCTATCTTTAATATCAAGCAAAATGTGAATGCCATAAGATCAAAATGACCAAGGGATAATCCAAACAATAGGTATCTATGGCACCTAAGGCTAGGTCATATAGCAGAAGATAGAGTTAACAAATTAAAAAAAATCGAGCTATTGAGTCCATTGACTTTTGAATCATATACAATTTGTGAATCATGTCTTTATGGCAAAATGACTAAGCTCCCTTTTGAGGGACATGGGGAAAGGACCATGGATCTACTTACCCTAGTACATATCGATATGTGTGGCCCATTTGATGTGCTGGCTAGAGGTAACTATATCTACTTCATAATCTTTATCGATGATTTATCTCGGTATGGGTATGTGTATCTTATGAGACACAAGTCTGAAGCCTTTGAAAAGTTTAAGAAATTCAGACATGAAGTGGAAAAGCAAACTGAGAAATCCATTAAGGTTCTTCGATTAAATTGAGAAGGTGAATACCTTAGTCGAAAATTCTTAGACTACCTTAAGCAATATGGCATAGTCTCTCAATGGACTCCACCTGGAATACCTCAACTCAATGGGGTTTCAGAATGGAGGAACCAGATCCTAATAGATATGGTTCGATCCATGATGAGCTTCATAGACCATCCTGATTTTCTTTGGTAATATTGTCTATTAACTGCTATATATTTACTGAATAGGGTTTCCTCTAAAATTGTTCCTACCACACCGTATAAGATATAGCATGGTAAGAAACCAAGTTTAAGTCATCTTAGAATTTGGGATTGTCTAGCTCATATTAAAAGATAATAAGCGGACAAGTTAGTTTATAGGTTCTTTAGAGCTTGATTTATAGGATATCCTAAAGAGTCATTAGGATATTATTTCTACATTTCAGAAGACCATAATATGATTATGAGTCAGCATGCCATCTTTCTTAAAAAATAGTTTATTCAAGATGGTGGCATTGGAAAGTAGATCAACCTCGAGGAGAAGGTCTCCTAAGAGCAACGAGCTAAGGACCCTATGGAACCCAAGTAGATTGAGCCAATACAATCACTACCTCCTCCACCTCGTAGATCAAAAAGAGTTTTTTGTCCCCCTAAGAGGTACTTAGGTACTATATTAGAGAAAGTAGAGAAAATATTTCTCATAGGTAATGGGGTTCATGGTGATGATCCCAAAATCTATGTTGAGGCGATATCGGATATCGACTCCGAGAAATGGTTAGAGGCAATGAAGTCAGAAATTGATTCGATGCACTCAAACCAAGTCTGGACCTTGGTAGATCCATCTAAAGGTATAGTACCTATTGGATGTAAATAGATCTACAAGAGAAAGATTGATGCAGATGGGATTGTGGAGACATTCAAAGCTAGATTAGTGGCAAAAGGGTATGCTCAGCATGAAGGCATTGACTATTAGGATACCATTTCACTAGTAGCCATGCTAAAATCCATCCACACATTGCTTACTGTTGCAGCCTATTTTGATTATGAAATATGTCAAATAGATGTGAAAATGACATTCTTAAATGGATAACTTGAGAAAGATATCTATATGAAATAACTGCTAGGTTTCACATCCAATGATGATGATTACAAAGTATACAAGCTGCAAAGGTCCATATATGGACTTAAACAAGCATCTCGGAGCTCGAATATTCATTTTAATGATGTCATCAAATTATTTGGTTTCATCAAGAACGAGGAGGAACCATGTATTTTCAAAAAGGTCAGTGGAAGTGCTATTATCTTCCTCGTACTGTATGTGGATGATATCCTCCTTATTAGGAATGATATTCCCATGTTGACCATAGTTAAAAAATGGTTATCTAAAGAATTCTCTATGAAAGATCTAGGAGAAGCATCCTTCATTCTAGGAATTAAGGTCTATAGAGATAGATCGAATAGGATGCTAGGTCTTTCATAGAAGATGTACATAGAGGAAGTGCTAAAGAGGTTTAGCATGGAAAACTCCAAGAGGAGATTAGTACCCTTTAGACATGGCATTCATCTCTCCAAGAAAATGTGTCGCAACACACCTGAGGAGATTGAACGCATGAACAAGATCCCTTATGCTTCAGCAATAGGGAGCCTTATGAATGCCATATTATGTACACGACCTAATATAACCCATGCTTTGTGTGTCACGATCAAATATCAATCGAATCCAGATGAAGAATACTGGACTTCTGTGAAATGTATCCTTTAGTACTTGAGAAGAACGAAGGATATGTTGTTGGTTTTTTGTAATAGAGAACTCCAAGTCTAGGGGTATACAGACCCGGATTTTTTTATGTCCGATATAGATGATCGAAAGTGGACATCTGAGAGTTTGTTTGTTTGTAATGGTGGTGCTGTCAGTTGGAAGAGTTCCAAGTAGATAGTGATAGTAGATTCCACCATGGAAGTAGAATACATCACTGCATTAAAAGCTATGAAGAATGCATTTCGGTGCAAGAAGTTTGTAGTAGAGATCGAAGTAATGCCATCAGATGCTATTCCTCTATACTACTATGATAATAATGGCACCATAGCCCTTGCTAAGGAGCCGAGGTCTCACCAGAAATCCAAGCATATCGAGCGGTGATACCACCTCATTCGCAATTACCTCGAGAAAGATTATGTTGAGATTAAGAGAGTTCACTCCACAGACAATGTGGTAAACCCACTTACAAAGTCGTTGGACTAACAGAAGATCGAAGCCCACCTTGAGAAGATGGGACTTAGATTTGTAGCCAATTGGCTTTAGGTCAAGTGGGTGTTTGTTAGATATGTGTGCCCTAGAAGCCAGATTGGCTGATACTTGTAATACACTTCTTAGGGCAAAATTATAATTTTGATAATAAATAATAAAATGGATTATTTTATATCACAATGTATATTTGAAAGCGTCTGTGATACATTCCTTGAGTTAATGGTAATGATAGTTCATATTTTCAAGAGTTGAAAATTTAATACATGAATTTTCATTATTAACTAATAAAATGCTCCCGATCGGATCATCATGAGGATGGTGATTAATCCAAAAGGTTGGTGTATGATTGCTTCTTTAGGATAGATAAGTCTTGAGTCTATGATGTAGAGACACCAGAGTGAGAGTATAGTACTCGTTAGAGAATGAAGGCACTGAGCATGACCACCCCGAGCAGTCATGAGGAAGTCTACCTTCTCATCGATGACTGAGTCGAAGCTGTAGTGGTGTGTCTGAATTTTTGACCTGAGGTTCATCGATAGTTCACCTTGAGGGTGTTATAGTTTAACTACACCATAACTCAGTCTCTTAGCCTTTTGGAATCCTGAGGTGTATGTTGGCTATATCATGTTCATTGTAGGAATTAGATTACACCAATAGGGGATCTATCTACCTCCATAGATGAGGAGCAGCCCTATGATGATCATGAGAATCAAGTCCATAAGTTCATGGCCATGGTAGAGTGAAATAATAGAAAGAGTTTCTATTAGGGTTTTCACATTGGACTTGAATCGAATAATTAATTCATACGACGGATATTAGGATTCGACGAGATCACCTTAACCCTAATCTTGTCAGAGCTCTAGATAGAGGAACCTAATCACATAGATAACTGCACTAAGAGGTTCACTTTCAGCTCTGATGGATTGCCACCATATGCTGCTAGGTGTCATTGGTGGATTTTGGGAGCAATTAAAATGATTTGGATGATCGATCATACTAGTTGTCTAAATCAAAAAAGTTCTGATCCATCGAAAGGTGTTTCGATGATGTCGATGATAGAGATCGCGACGTATCCCATTACCATATGGAACTGAACCTAACTGGATCACACAAATAAGAGTTTGGATCTAGATATTGATAAGCATCATAAATTCACCAATAAAAGTATTAATTTATCAATTAATTTATATTAATTTTTAAGATCTAATGATCAATTTATATTTAATTTTTGAGAAATTCATATTTTATTAATTAAAAATTAACTAAAAATTAATAAAAATTAAAAAAAAATTATAATCAATAGAAAGAGCTTATTTTTTTTATCATAATAAAATAAGTTTCGAGCACAACGAAGCTAAAATGGAGAAGATATGAATTTCTAAAGAAATAAAATAAAAATTAAATAAAAAAAAAAAAATGGCTCAGCTGGCTCTGCAAGCCAAGCCACCAAGCCAAGCTAAGCCATCAAAGCTGACTCAGCCATAGAAGCCGCTAGCTGGTCCACGATCTAGGAGTGGACCGCTAGCTCAGCAGAAATCGATGAATCAAGGCACGACACATGACGGACCTAGACCCTTAAAGGGTCTACAGAAATTTATCGTGGCTCATAGGATATTTTGGTCTTTTTCACTCAGCGACAAGAGCATTGATTGGTTGCGGTGTGCGATGCAGCTGGTCCACGCAGTCCATGGGAATAGTAATTGTACGATTGGATGACTGTGGTTGATTACGGTCAAGATCGGATGATGGTGGTTATTTTCGAGATTGATTCAAATTCTATCAATGATCTGGCGCGATCCAATGGCCAAAAAATCAACTGATGAAGATCCAATGGTCCAAAATGCTCCCGATGGTGATCAAGACTCTTGATGCATGATTTATGGCTAGATTTTCTCCATCAATGTGCGATTAGACGGTCAGAATTTAATCTGACTTGATCTGGGCTGATATGCATCCGATTTTGATTATTTTTAGACTGTTGGATTCCTATTGAATGGCTAGATTTCACCAGACTTATCAAATTCATATCAGAGCTATTTTAATCAAAATTTTACTCAAATTTTTTTATATTTTGATGATTATAAAGGCTATTAGTCCCATATTGCCTTTAGAAAAAATAAAAACCCTCCTAGCTCTATAAAAAGGATCCCAGACCTCTAAAAATCAGAGATCTAGTGAGAGGAAAGCTCCAAATTGAAGGTTGCTCCAAAGCTATAGTACTAAGAAGAAGAGCCAGTCTTCTATGCCATCTCCATGCCTACGCTGATCTGCTATGTCCTTCTAATTTTCTTTTCTCTTTTTTTTTCTTTAATTTTATGTATTTAAATTCTGCATTTGAGTTTTAATTTTAATAAAGAGAGCTTTATTGCTCTTTTCAATTCTAGCTCTTTAAATTAATTATTCTTTATTGCTCTTTAATTGCAAGTAGCTGCAAAGATCTAAATAATATATCTTAGTTCTAAGCTTATTTTTGCATAATTTAAATTCTACTTTTATTTATAAATCTATTTTTCACTTTAATTTTTTTCAAAAATCCTTCTTTTCTTTTTTTATAGGAAAAAAATTAAAGATTTTAGAATTAAATCTTTACCTCTCTATCGATTCAACCCGACTCACTACTCTCTTTATAACTTTTAATTTTAAAAAAAAGGTCAGATTTAAACTGGTGAACATGGTGTCTTTACGACAATATCGCATTCCTATCATATTTTGGCACCATTGCTGGAGAGTCATAAAAATTAAAATTTTCTCATTTTTTTATTTTTTTTTATTACCTACTAATTATTTTTCTAATTTATTTTGTAGAAAAAAAAAGAGAAAAGAACACAGAAGATTAGGGTACGAACAAAACATTCAATCCTATTTGGTGAGATCATTCCTAAACCCTAAATCTCTTTCCTTATTTTTAATATTTGTTTTATTTTTTTTAATTAATTAAAAATTATCTACATAAATCTAATTAAAAATCTCATCACAAGATTAGAAATCCTAATTATTTAGAGCATCCATCATATCAATTTTAATTAATTAATTTATTATTTTTTGGTGATTGCTGGAGGCAAGGTAAGTCATTCAAAATTTAATTAGTTGCATGCATCTAGTTTAAATTGCATAGAATCTCTTGCTTGAAAATCTAAATATGCATATTATATTGAATCAATTTAAGGGCACAACACATTAAATAAGATAAGGTGGGGATTTAATCACCCTTCCTTAGCCCACAAACAACCAACCCTCCTGTTGCATTAACCCAAATCTTAACTCTTAAAATCAATTAGACATTGACCCTTAAGGATATTCGAGCTCAATAGGACAAGAAAACCTTAGAGTTGAAATGGGTTAGGATTAATCAATTTAATTGGTGTCTAGGAAAGTGGTTCAGGGATGACTAGGCCCGAAGGAAGGTGGTTACTTAATTGATTCCATTCGCTTACCTGGCCAAGCACAATTGGTATCTAAGGCAAGTAATGAAGGGACTTCCACCGACCTTACACTTACTTGGCCAGTTGATTGGCTGATCCTACACTTGGAGTGCTCGAAGGCTAACTTGGAATAGTTAGGAGCTGTCTAGGTCTAGGCTGATCTTAGGTTAAGACTAATTTGTTTGAAACTTGTTTAAAAATAAAAATTTTTACTTTAGGTATTTTCAATCTCTATTGCCCTGACATAAGGTTGCCCTAGCATAACGGGAAGTTATGTTGCATGGTTGTCCTACGGTATGAAAATGGTGAATTAACTTTGAACTAAAAAAAAAGAGAGTTTAAAAAAATATATATATGAAAAAAAAAAAGATTGAGGACATTGAGAATATAGTGAATTCTCCAACACCCATTTGGAGAAGGATATCGGTCGACTAGTCAAAATGGATTTAGTTCCTGTTTCAGACCCTACAACCTCAACATCCACAATGGATTTAGCAAATCAGCCTCAGTCTCAAACCCTTAAGGACTTATGTTATCCAGTTGGTTCCATCCAACCCTCTTGTATCAGGTTGTCCCAACCCATAGCTAACAACTTTGAAATTAAACCTCAAATCATTAACATGCTTCCAAAATTGATGGAAATAGAGGATGCATATATATTCATTAGGAAATTTGAAGAGGTTTGTGTATTCATGAAACTACAACAATTATCAGAGGATGAAATCAAACTGAGATTAATCAATTTTGCCCTTAAGGATAATGCCAAAAAGTGGCTTTATAGTCTTCCAAATCAATCTATCATGACTTGGAAGGGCTTTGTGAGAATATTCTTAAAAAAATATTTTCCTCATCATAAAACAGCTAGAATTAGAAATGAAATAAACCAATTCTATCAATTAGCTAGTGAATCATTTTGGAAATACATCAACCGATTCAAGAACCTCTTGACCCAATGCCCACACCATGGAATAGAAACTTGGAGGCTATGCCAAGTAATTTATGAAGGGTTAGATTCAAATTTTCGAACAATGCTAGAATCCATGTGCTAGGGACAATTTATGTACAAAGAACCAAATGAAGTCTGGCAATTTTTTGAAGATCTAGCTAAAAAAAGTTTACAATGGAAAACAACTAGAAAACCAGAAAAATCTATACCTTCAAGAGGTGGAATATACCAAATTCAAACCTCCCTAGCTACAGAAGCCAAAATTACAACTTTGACACATAGGCTAGAGGCTTTAGAACTTTAAAGATCAACCAGTATGAACTAAGTATCTACACCCATGTGCAATAGATGTAATGCACCAGACCATGTCCTTGAGGAATGTCCCCTCATTGTGAACCAATCAGATAATGGATGTGCACAAGTGAATGCCACATATCAGAGACCACTGAACAATCCCTCTGCACCCACCTATAACCCAGGTTGGAGGAATCATCCAAATCTTTCATGATCACAAAATCCAAATGTAGGCGGTCCAAGTTTCAATCAGCAGAACCCAAGGCCTAATCCTATGATAAACACCTTACGACCACCAGGCTTTAATATTAATGAAAAAAAAATTTTCTCTTTAGAGAAAGGCCTGGAAGCCCTAGCCAAATCTAATACTGACACCAATACCACCTTAAGCAATTTAATGCAGACCACAGGCCAAATTCTGAATTTGAATTCTCAGGATACAGCCCGCTTAGAAATGCAAGTAAGTCAGCTAGCATCTACTATAAGTGAACGTGAATGAGGTAGGCTACCTAGCCAACCTAAGCCCAACCCAAGAAATCAAAATGATAGACCATCCTAAGGAAACCAAGTTAATCAAGTTAATGCTATTCATTCCTTGAGATCAGGAAAATAAGTGGATAATAAGGTAAATACACCTGACACTAGAGAAGACTTGAGTGCTGAGTCTTTTGAGCCACCTAATGAACAATCTACCTTACAAACTCAAGCTCTTGAAATTGATAGTGCAGCAAATCAGATGACCACAATCTCTAAAGCTCCTTTCCCGAATCGATTAAGGTCTATTAAACAATCGAAATATTTAGACAAAATGTTAGAGATATTTAAGCAAGTTCAAGTAAACATTCCTCTACTAGACATGATTCAATAAGTTTCGGCTTATGCCAAATTCTTAAAAGATCTTTGCACCAAGAAAAAGATGACTAGCATACCAAAGAGAGCTTTCTTAGCAGTAGGTGTGAGTACATATTTGTTAAGTCATATGCCTATAAAGTACAAGAACCTAGGTTCTCCAACAATTTCATGTGTCATAGGAGAAACCCACATTAAGAAGGCATTACTTGATTTAGTGGCTAGTGTAAATATTTTTTCCTATTTAGTTTATAAGCAATTAGGATTGGGAAAGCTTCAGCCAACAGGGATCACATTACAATTAGCAGACTGATCTTTTAGAATCCCCAAGGGAATGGTAGAAGATATTTTGATTAAGGTTGGAAGTTTTATCTTTCCAGTCGATTTTGTCATTTTGGAGACTGAGCCAATATCAAATCCTAAGGGTCAAATCCTAGTGATTTTAGGAAGACCATTCCTAGCTACTACTAATGCTAAAATTAATTATCGGAATGGACTTATGAAACTATCTTTTGGAAACATGACTATCAAGCTGAATATTTTCAATTTGGAATAGGAATTTGCTAAGCATGCTAATGTAAGTATAGTCCAACATGAAATTTATGAACCCATAGACATTAGCGATGAGGAAGTCGATCTTGAATCTAGTATCTAGCCAACCCATGAATGTCAGAACCTAAATAAAATACTTGAAGATAATAAAAATGGTCAGAGATGGGAGCCTTCCACTGAACCATCCATAGAAATGACTAAACCATCACCTGAGTCATCAAAAGAAGAGGCACCCAAAGTAGAGTTGAAACCTCTCCCTGAGCACGTCAAGTATGTATATTTAGATCCAGAGAAAACCTTGCCTATAATTATTGCATCAAACCTAAATCCTAACCAAGAAGAGGAATTATTAACAGTCTTAAGAGAAAATCGAGAAGCAATAGGTTGGACCATGGCAGACATTAAAGGAATAAGCTCTTCCATAGTTCAACATAGGATACACCTAGAGGAAGAGGCTAAACCAACTCGAGATGCCTAAAGAAGAATGAACCTAGCCATGAAGGATCTAGTCAAAAAGGAAATTCTGAAGTTGTTAGATAATGAAATTATTTACCCCATATCTGATAGTTCATGGGTAATCCCTGTACAAGTGGTACCAAAGAAATCTGGGGTAACAGTAGTCCAGAATGATGCTAATGAACTTATCCCAACTAAGACCCAAACGGGGTGGAGGGTCTGTATAGATTATAGAAAATTGAATGCAGCTACAAAAAAAGATCACTTTCCTTTGTCATTTATTGATCAAATGTTGAAAAAATTAGCTGGACAAGAATTTTACTATTTTCTATATGGATACTCTGGTTATAATCAGATCCCCATAGCCTCTGAAGATTAGAAAAAGACCACATTCACCTGCCCATTCAGAACCTTTGCTTATAGGCGTATGCCCTTTCGACTATGTAATGCTCCAGCAACCTTCCAGAGATGTATGATCAGCATATTTTCTGATATGATTGAATGATTTCTAGAAATTTTTATGGATGACTTTTCTATCTTTGGACCTAACTTCTTTGAATGCTTAAACCATCTAAGACTTGTTCTAGGAAGATGTAAGAAGGAGCATTTGGTTCTTAATTGGAAAAAATGTCAATTCATGGTCAGAGAAGGTATAGTCCTTGGCCATGTAATTTCAAAGAAAGAAATAGAAGTTGACAAGGCCAAAGTTGAGCTGATTGCAAGTCTTCCACCACCCAAGACTGTTAAAGAAATTTGTTCATTCTTAGGACATGCTGGATTTTATAGAAGGTTCATACCCAATTTTAGCAAAGTGGCTCGCCCTTTGATGAACTTGTTAGCAAAAGAAGCAAAATTTGAGTTTACTTCTAAGTGCCTTGAGTCTTTTGAAATTTCCTTAAAAAGGCACTCATTTCAGCCCCCATCATTCATCCACCTATCTAGGACCGAAACCTTTTGAGCTCATGTGCGATGCATCTGATCATGCTGTAGGTGCAGTCTTAGGTCAAAAAATCAACAAGCTGTCGAGAGGTTATTTATTATGCAAGCAAAATATTAAATGATGCGCAGCTTAATTACACCACCATGGAGAAGGAATTCTTAGCTGTTATCTTTGCCCTAGAAAAATTTAGGTCCTATTTGGTTGGATCTCATGTTATTGTCTATACTGATCACTCAGCCATTAGACATCTCCTAGCAAAGAAAGATGCTAAGGCATGATTTAATCCGATGGATCTTGCTCCTTCAAGAATTTGACCTAGAAATTAAAGATAAGAAAGGGACAGAGAATGCAGTTGCTGATCATTTATCCCGAATCATAGTTCCCCCATCTAACGAACCACCTGTCAATGAGTATTTTTCAAATGAACAACTCATGTCAGTGTCCACTGAACCTTGGTATGCAGATATTGTGAATTATTTAGCCATTGGTAAAGTGCCTTCTCATTGGACTAGTCAGGATAAACACAAATTCTTTTCCCAAGTAAAGTATTTCATTTGGGATGATCCATATCTATTTAAATAGTGTCCTAATCAGATCATTAGGAGGTGTGTCCCTGATAATGAGGTTAAAAGTATTCTATCATTTTGTCATGACCAAGCATGTGGTGGTCATTTCGCATCTAAGAAGACTGCTGCCAAAGTACTTCAATGTGGATTTTATTGGCCTAATTTATTTAAGGATGCACATGTGTACTGTAAAAGTTGTGATCGATGCCAACAAATGGGTCGGATTACAAAGAAAGATATGATGCCACTCAATCCAATCTTGGTAGTTGAAATTTTTGATGTCTGGAGAATTGATTTTATGGGACCATTTTCGAATTCCTTCGAAAATGAGTATATCTTAGTGGCTGTTGATTATGTTTCCAAGTGGGTAGAAGCTATTCCATGTAAGTCCAATGATAGCAAAGTGGTCATTAAATTTCTTAAGAAAAATATTCTCTCTCGCTTTGGTACTCCTAGAGCAATCATTAGTGATCAAGGAACACATTTTTGCAATCGACCCTTTACCGCATTAATGAAGAAATATAATGTTACCCATAAATTAGCCACACCATATTATCCTCAGACTAGTGGGCAAGTTGAAGTGTCAAATAGACAAATCAAACAAATCTTGGAGAAAACTGTTAATGCCAATAGGAAGGATTTGTCTGTGAAATTAGTTGAATACACTTTGGGCCTACCGCACTGCCTACAAGACCAACCTTGGAATGTCTCCCTTATAGGATTGTGTTTGGAAAACCATGTCACTTGCCTGTTGAGTTAGAACATAAAGCCATGTGGGCAAATAAAAAAATTAAATATGGACCTAGACGTAGCCGAAAATCCATAGGAAGCTTTAGATCAATGAATTAGAAGAACTGAGAAATGAAGCTTATGAGAATGCCAAGGTATACAAGGAACGGATGAAAGTATTTCATGATCAAGCAATTCATAGAAAATCTTTCAATCCTGGACAAAATAGTTCTTTTGTATAATTCAAGGTTACATCTTTTTCCTTGGAAAGCTTAGGTCTAGATGGACAAGGACCTTTCTTTGTTAAAAAAGTTTTTCCATATGGGGCTGTAGAGATTGAAAACCCAAGCAATGATGTTGTTTCTAAAGTTAATGGTCAATGATTGAAACCATTCTTGGAATTAACCATAGAATCTATGGGGGAAGCCATGGTTGTTTATGAACCAATATATCTTGATTAGTCTGTTATCACTATTTAGTCTTGGCTGAAGACTTTAAACTTAGCGCTTGTTGGGAGGCAACCTAATATTCCTTGAATCTAATTTATTTTTTTTAGTTTATTTTCTTTTTAGGCTAAGCTGGAGAAGGATCAAAAGCTTCAAGACCCATGCTAAATGAATAAACATAATTTACACCCTTTTATTTGTTCTTTTCCTCCCCATTGAAGGATAATGTCAATTAAGTTGGAGGGTAAAAAAGAAATAAAAATATATAATAAAAATAAATAAATAAAATAAAATAAAATAAATTTAAAAAAATAATAAAATATATATATTATATAATATATAAATCAAACTTTAAAACTATTTTGAAAATTTTTTTTTGGATAAAACCATATTTCAGGAAAGAGAATCTTAAGCAAAATAAACTAGAAAAAGTAATAAAGTTAGAAAGTATTAACTAATAATGGTAGCGAGTTAAGAAGTAGAATTACTTGGTCAGACCATTAGCAGCCTACTTAGGTCATTTAAAGGCTAACAACACTTCTAATTGCACATGCACACTAATGAAGCATAGTAGGTGTTGAATTATAAGGCTAATTGAGGATTCAATTATCACTAAAAATTGATGGTTTATATATAACTCAATTAAAGAAACTTTGAATTTAAGGAAAGAGCTACCTGCTTAAAATAAAAAGTGCAAAATATAGAGTATATGTGGATTGCCCTAAACTTAGTAATTGGATCTCTGCACCTATAAGTCAAGTGTAGAAGGTTCACATCAAACGGTGAAGGAAAAGGCCAGGATGCTCAGCACTATTGCTCTTTTCAAAAAAAAAAAAAAAAAGAGCAGTGTGAAAGCTACCTTAATTCATGCACTTAACTTGGAAGTATATAAAAAAGTTAACCAAAATAGGTGATAAAAGAAGATTCGTTTGTCCTTTGAATTAACACCCAAATGCTAAGTTAGTATTCATGAAGTGCTGAAAATCTTTAGATGAACTTTAAGAAAGTTTTTGATTAATCTACCATAAATTTTGCTTTTGAAACTCAATACTTAGTTAGT
>QRFJ01001951.1:103277-247619 GCA_006176705.1 Cocos nucifera | reverse complement strand
AGATCAGATGAAAATTTTTAAAATATCTATTTCTCTTGATCTAATCAGGAGTCTTGGGATGAACCTGGACCGGGAAATCAGGATTTCCTCAACTGGGTATCAAGCCATGGTTCTAAAATTGTTTAGATCTGATTTTAAATTTATTTAATTTAAAAATGAACATAGATTCAGATGTCACATTGAGATGTGATCAGATCTGAAATCAGAAAAAATTAAAATTAATGATTTGGATCTAAAAACATGAAGATATGCATGACTTAGTTTCTAGAATAGATAGTTCTATAGAATAGTTTGCATGTCTTTTGATTTAATATGTATTAAATGATATTTTAGATCTTCGTATTTCGGTTTCTGATATTATAAGTGTTATAATAACATCTAATAAACAGCAAATAAAATTATTAATTTTACATTATCATATGAGATATGATAATGCAGACTAGAACTAGTTGTAGAATAGTTCTACATAAGTTATCTAGATTAGGAATTTATTTTGTTAGACAATTAATCTATTTTTCAGCATTATGATGTGATTTAATTTAGAGTCTGAAAAACATGCATGAATTATATAAGTGAGATGTAATTGCAAAATATGCCTTGGATTAGATCTAAATTTATGTTATTGAAGATATATGGATTAGATCTATATCATTGTTTTGTAGATTTACATGGTTCCTGATTAAGGCGTTCCTCTTGGCCGTCCGGTATAAGAATGAAGAAGGGATTTAAAGCCCTCTACTTCCCATTCGATGGGGTGTTCTTATGACGTGTAGGGGTGCATGCGTTGTCGGCTTAATCAGAAACCAAAACTAACTTTCTGCAAAACCCTAGATCCTGAAACCTCAGGATATGTGCATGTTTTTGTTTAATGAACCAACTTAATTAAGATTAAGTTTTAGACAATATTCAATTACGGTCTAAAATTGAGAATTTCAGATCTAAGACATATTCATAATACTGGGGTTCGGGCCGTTGTAGAGCTCAATTAGGTCTAGCGGTTGATCAAACCGAATCAAGGGTTGTTTAGATTGGTCAAACAATGCTTAATTGACCAGGCCTAATAGGATTAAGATCCTGGGTCAAGATTCGAGTCACGATCCAAAGCAAAACCTAATTAGCTCAAGGATAGAGTCTGGATTGAGGCTAACCCAATGTTCTGACTCAAACAATTGGTTGTCTAAGGTAAAGTTGGCACAAACGGACGACTGGGTTTTTAATTGGAAGCTACTCGACCTAGAATGCGTTTTGTGCGAGTTAACGGCATTATTCCTTCCACCGGTTCCACTTTACCTGCCATTATCTATGTGACACAGTTCTGATCTGAGAGTGGTCAATAATCCGAGTTGACCCATGCCACAGGTTAGTCATAATTGTTATGACTAAGCCAAGTCTAGTTTAATGAGACCTGAATCAATTCTCCAAGAAAAGATTAGTCTGAGGGTCTTCCACCATTTATAGTACTGCGGGCCCTTCGCCGGGTTGATTTTTCGGCTGGATACAGTGGTCAGTTGCACCGGAAGATGCAACATATCTATTAGCATATTGGATGCTATGGGCTGGAAGGATGGTTGGGCTCAATATCCGAACGGTGAAGAGACCCCAATAGGAACCCAGTCTATGCAATGGGTGGTTCTGAAGCTTAACTAAAGGGAGGGATCAATATCCGGATTACGGGTGAAGTTTCATGAATTAGGGAGACCAATTTGGGTGGCCACCATGATTAGAGAAATCATTGAACAAGGTTGTTTCACTCATTGTTGTTCGGCTAACCATCACCAATAGACTGTTATTGAGGTGATGAGTTAGTTGTAGACCGCACCACCCACTAGAATAATCAATCGCTAGATTTTCGCATCTCTACAGAGGGAGTGTAGGGATCCGAGAACAATAGTGGGAGTCTAAATTTATTTGAAAATAAAATCCCTAAACAAATTTGGTCAAGTCAAAATTAACAGTATATAAACTAGAATCTTTGGACTCTTCTACAGGAAAATTGTCTTGCGTCCAACCATGGCACGTATCCTAGACACACATAGACCTGACTGACCCAATTATTAAAAGATTGGCTAGGAACTACAAAATTATATTGGTTCAGAGAATTTAACACATGTTTTGGTACCAGGACCCTCCCCCTTACCCAGCTCGTCCATTCCACTAGACAGAGAGCGTTCTCTTGGAAAAATGAGATCTAACGAAGACAATAAGGGGCCAGATACTACATTGTGGGCTCGTAACGTCTGATGAGCTCCAGCGCCAACATGAAGATTATCGGGACTGCTCGCCAAATGTTGATCACTACAGGAGATGTTTTGGTGAACAGAGTCGCGCAGCCAAATATCAAGTCACGAAACACTTTTAAGGCTAAGATGCGTGATGGGCAGTCCAGTCCAAGATCACTGTTGACAATGATAAGGATATGGAAAGAGCTTGTGAGAAGCTCGGGTGTGAAGTTGGAGACTTTGATTGCAGAACGATATTATTCTGCAATCTTGACTGATGCTATGGGCATATTCATCATGAAATTACCACATGCATAAACTTCAGATTCTTGGCCGAGTTGATGAAAATGCTGGTTATTGCTGAGCTTTCTATGAAAGGTTCTATAAGGCTCAGTTTCTTGCTATATGGAACGGACTTCTTCCAAAGAAAAGTGCTTATGAAAGAAAAAAGAGAAGTCTTGTGAAAAAGCAAAAGTAGAAGGATCAAAGAAGAAGAGGGCAGACGAAAGAAAAAGGCCGATGGCAAAGGAAAGTTATTTCCATGCTTTTTTTGCAACAGCGGATGCCATTGGAAGTGGAACGCCCTACTTACCTGGCCACCTAAAGAACAAGAAAGAAGTCCTTCTGGAGGTATGCTCATTATTTGAGTCTAACCTTACGGTTTTCTTCTGCATCCAGTGAGTGCTTGACTCTGTTCTAGGTGCTCATCTGTTGCAACTTCTATGAAGGGTCTTGAGGATAGCAGAGGCTGGAAGGGATGGAGACATGATCCTACGCATCGGTAATGAGCAGAGTGCTTGCAGTAGCCGTGGGAACATACCCTCGTGATTTAACCATTGGTTTAGACTTAGTTTTAAAAGGACTTTATTATGTGCCCAGCTGCAGGAAATTTGATTTCCGTTATCAGCTTAAGCACAAAGAGGTTATGTGATCACCTTCTTTAAAGGACATTGTAACATCTTTAGAAAGAAATAAAATTGCAAAATGGTTTTCCTCGTTAATGGTCTTTTCAGTTGCATATTGATGTACCTGTTTTAATATCGGAGCAAAACGTGAATGCACAACGACCCTAGGGATAGGTGCCAAACGACAAGATATCATGGCACCTGAGTTAGCATAATAGCAAGAGATGGATTAAACAAATGGAGAAAAAGGGGCTATGAGTCCAATTGACTTTTTGAGTCATATTCCAAACTTGGAATCTTGTCTATCAAGGGCAAAATGACTAAACTCCTTTTTGTTTGGACAGGGAGAAGGCCACAGATCTCCTTGCCCTAGTCATACTGATGGTGTGCGCCCATTCGATTGTGCCGCTAAGAGCAATTTTGTCTTACTTATTACCTTTACCGATGATTGTTCTAGGCTATGGGTATGTGTATCTTATGCGACATAAAGTTTGAAGCCTTGGAAAAGTTCAAAGAATTCAGACATGAAGTGAAAAACCAACACTGAAAAAACCCATTAAGGTTCTTCGATAGATGAGGCGTGAATTACCTTGCGGGAATTCCTAGACTATTCTTAATGAAAATTGGCATGTCTCTCAATGGACTCCACCAAGAACACCTCAAACTACAACGGGGTTTCAGAACAGAGGGAAATTCGGACTCTATTGGAATTATGGTCAATCCCATTGATTGAGCTTCACGACCTCCTAGATTTTCTTTGGGGACATTCATTTAATTAAACTTCAATCTATTTACTGAACAGGGTTCCCTTCTAAAACCGTTCCTACCACACCGTATGAGAAAGTATGGCACGTAAGAACACAAGTCTGAGTTCATACTCAGAATTTGGGTTGTCCAGGCTTATGTCAAAAGGACAACAAGTGGACAAAGTTAGATTTATGTCCTTTAGAGCTCGATTCATAGATATCGCTAAAAGATCATTAGGATACTATTTCTACAATTGCCAGAGCCCACAATGTGAGTTGTGAGTCGAACATCCATATTTCTGGTTGAAAAAATAGTTAATCAAGATAGTCGCATTGGAAAGCAATTAAGCTTGATTGAGAAAGTCTCACCAAGAGCACCGGACTCCCCGGGAGTGCGAGCTAGCCAGTCTAGACCAAGTGGGAACCCAAATCAAGGTTGGAGCCAAATTAAGAACACTACCTCCTCTACCTCGTAAGATCGGAAAGAGTTTCCCGTTCCCCCTTAAAAGATACTTAGGTAATTATTTCAGAGGAGATAGAGGAAATGTTCCTCATAGTGAATGGTCGCTCATGGTGATGATCCCAAAACACTTACAACGAGGCGATATCAGATATCGACTCGAAGAAATGGCTTGAGGCGAATGAAGTCGAGATCGACTCGAGGACTTCAAACCAGTCTGGACCTTGGTAGATCCACCAAAAGTATATTACCTATTGGTGTAAATGGTCTTCAAGAGAAAATTTGGTGCAGATGGAATGTGGAACATTCAAGGCCTAGACTGGTGGCAAAGGTTATTAGTACAACGCGAAGCATTGGACTATCAGGATACTTTGTCCCCGGTAGCTATGCTTAAAATCCATCCGCACATTGTTTGCTGTTGCAGGCCTATATTCGATTATGAATATGCAAATGGACGTGAAACGCATCCTTAAATGGGATATCGTTTTAGGGAAGATATCTATATGGACAGGCCGCTAGAGTTTCACCATCCAGTTGATACTGATCACAAAGTTTGCAAGCTGCAAAGGTCCATATATGGACTAAGCAAAGCATCTCGGAGGCTGAAACACTCGTTTCCAATGATGTGATCAAAAAAGTTTGTTGCATTCAAAAACGATGAGGAACCATGTGTTTTTCAAAGAGGTCAGTGGGAGCGCTGTTGTCTTCCTCGTATTGTTACTTGGATGACATCCTCGCTTATTGGGAATGATCATTCCCATGTTGACACTCAATCAAGGTTTGGTGGTCTAAGAATTCTTCCATGAAAGACCCTAGGTGAAAGATCCTTTATTCTAGGAATTAAGGTCATAGATATAGACCGATAGATTGCTAAGACTTTCACAGAAAATGTACATAGAGGACATACAAGAAGTTTAGTATGGAAAAACTCTAAAGGGGTTAATAGCCCTTCAGACTGGCTATTTCATCTTTCCAAGAATGATGTGCCCCAGCAACCTGAGGAAAATAGAAATGCATGAGCAGATCCCTATGCTTCTCATAGGGGAGCCTCATGTATGCCATGGCTTGTACACGACGCTGATATATAGCCCATGCCGTGAGGTGTCACAAGCAGATATCAGTCAAAATCTAGGTGAAAGGAACACTGATTCTTGAAATTATTCCTTAAGTACTTGAGAAGAACTAAGGATATGATATATGGTTTTTGGGCTTACGGAGAAACTCCTGGTCGGGGATACAGACTCGGACTGTCATGTCCGATATAGATGATCGAAAAGTCTGACATGCTGGCAGAACTGTTGTGTTGCTGAGAAAGGTTCCAAGCAAATTCATGGTCAAGTTTTACCATACTCATCCGCGATTACCTTGAGAAAGGTTACGTTGAGGTCAGAGAGTTCACTCCGCAAGATTAATATGGCAGACCACTGACAAAGCCCATTGGAGCCAGCAGAAGATCGAAGCCCACCTTGGAGAAGATGAGGACTTTGACCTGTGTAGCCAATTGGCTTTTAGGACAAGTGGGAGATTGTAGTATAATATGTGCGCTAGAAGCCAGAATTGGCTGAACACTTGTAATACACTTCCTTGGGGCAAAATTGTAAATTTTGACATAATTAAGAAATGGTGTATTTTCTATCAACAGTGTATTTAGTTCTGTTGATAATCCTTTGAGTAATGGTAATGATAATTCATATTTTCAGAGTATGAAAATTTAAGACATGAATACATTATTAACTTCAATAAACAGCTCCGACCATAGGATCTCATGAGGATGGTGATTGTCGGAAGGTTGGTGTACGATCGCTTACTTCTTTTAGATAGATGAGTTCTTAGTCTACGGTGTGGAGAACCGTGGAGCGAGAGTACAGGTTACTTTAGAGAACGAGCAGCTGAGCTGACCACCCGAGTAGTCATTAGGGGATCTACTTCTCCGTCATGACGGACTCGATGCTGCGAGTAGTTGTTAGGTTCTTTGACCTTGAGATGCGATCGGCCAGTTCACCTTGAGGTGTTATAGTTTGACTACACCATTATCGGTCTCCTACCATATGGACCACTGAGGTGTATGTTGGCGTATAGCATGTTCATGTAGGAACTGGATGCATCAAGGATGTGGATCTATTCTACCTCGGTTGGTAGGGAGATAGCCCTATGATGTTCATGAGAATCAGAAGTCCAAGAGATCCATGCTCATGGTTAGAGTGAAATAATGGAAAGAGGTTTCTATTTTAGATTTGTCACATTGGACTCGATCGCATGATACAATTCCATATGACAGAGACTAGGGTTGACGAGGGTTCACCTTAACCCTAATCTGATCGGGGCTCAAGATAGAAGAACTGAATCACACAGGTAGCTGCACCAAGAGGTTCGCATTCAGCTCTGATGGGGTTGCCACCAATTATACTGTCTAGGTGTCACTGGTGGGATTTTGGGAGCAAATTTAGAATATAGATGATCGATCATTCTAGCTGTTCGAATCAGAAGAGTTCTGATCCATCGAAAGGAGTTCGATGATGTCTATGATAGAGATCATGACATATCCCATTACCATACAGAACTGAACCTAACTAGGTCACACAAACAAGGGTTGAGTCTGATGATCATCAATTGAACTGATCTAGTTCAATTGATCTGAATGAGAATTTAATTAGTTCAAGGAAATCGTGCTAGCACTCGATTGAACCTAACGTTCTTCTTTTACTACTTCATAAATAAGTTTCCTAACTGAGCCAAAGGAGTTTGTTGCTCAATCAGAGGCCTTCATCATGGTCTGACTGGAGGTTGTCCAAGTCAGAATAGGTTGTCTTATTTGTAAGACATTACCTGCCATTTTTGGTCACCTGCCATTTCTTGTTCTTTGACTTTGGTCAAAAGTCTACCTTTGACTGGTCAAATGTTGACCATTGACCCTTTGACTTTTGACCACATGTCATGCACCTATTGGAGAGCTGGTGGGGGCTTGTCCCCCTGCCAGAACCTGGCAAGGAGAAGGGCGCACGCCAAGGGTGGCGTGAGCCTAAGTTGGAGGCGCCTAGGAGTCCTTGTTGGACAAGGACTCCACCTCCCTTTAGGATTCCAATCACAGTTCTACTAAGAATCCAGTTTGACTGGTCTTAGGCGCCCTCTAAGGAGGAATCCAGGGGTCTCTTTTTCAACCAATCAGATTTAGATCTGATTTCACAAAGGGTTGTGATTGGTTGAGAGGAAGAGGAGTTGGATCACAAGAGGTCTATAAATAAGACCCTGCGCCCAACCCTAATCCTAAGTGAATTCAATAAAGATTTCCCACGTCCAAGGCTGCCTCTCCCCTCCTTCTCCATGCCATACTCTCTTCTCCCCTTGCTCTCCACGTCCAAAAGTGTTTTGGACTTAGTTTGG
The DNA here is from genome assembly GCA_006176705.1 of Cocos nucifera. Classification (NCBI taxonomy): domain Eukaryota; kingdom Viridiplantae; phylum Streptophyta; class Magnoliopsida; order Arecales; family Arecaceae; genus Cocos; species Cocos nucifera. The sequence continues at coordinate 239,908 of QRFJ01001951.1, read as the reverse complement.
TGCGATTCAGATCAAGGAAAGGCGATCAAAAGCAAGAAGGCTGCGCTGCTGCAAAAGGACGACTGCAGATCTTCAAAAGAGTTTTGAAGATCCTCCAGATCAGATCCAGATCTGATTTTTGGAGGTGTGATAGAGAAGAAGAGGATCTCCAGATCCAACCCGAGTGGATACCGGTAGAGGCCAGGCGCTTGCGTGGCTAAGATCCAGAACCTTCCGCTGCAATCAGGATCATCTACAGGGTAATAGGATTACCCAAATCAGGTAAATTAAATTTGATTTAATTTATCTTGTTTTATTTTATTTATTAAAATAATAAGAATCAGATCTGAAACATATCAAGATCTGATTAAGATCAAGAAAAAATTTTTGAAATATATCTCTTGATCTAATCAGATCTGGATGAACCTGGACCGGGAAATCAGGATTTCCCTTCAAGTATTCACAAAACCAAGTGCTGAAAATCTTTAGATGAACTCTAAGAAAGTTTTTGATTAATCTACCATGAAATTTACTTCTAAAACTCAATACTTAGTTAGTAATACTGTCTAAACTTTTGATCTTAAATCTTGGATTTATTCTTGTGAAGGAGGATCTCAATGAAATATGATAACTGATCTAAATTAAATTCTTTCTTTACTTGAGGACCAGCAAAGCTTAAGTTGGGGGGTATAATAAACATCATAAATTTATCAATAAAAGTATTAATTTATCAATTAATTTATATTAATTTTTAAAAATTAATGATCAATTTATATTTAATTTTTGAGAAACTCATATTTTTATTAATTAAAAATTAATTAAAAAATAATAAAAATTAAAAAATAAAATTTTATAATTAATAGAAAGAGCTCATTTTTTTTATCATAATGAAATAAGTTTCAAACAAAATGGAGCTAAAATAGAGAAGATATGAATTTCTGAAGAAATAAAATAAAAATTAAATAAAAAAGAAAATGGCTCAGCCAGCTCTGCAAGCCAAGCCACCAAGCCAAGTCAAGCCATCAAAGTCGACTCAGCCGCAGAAGCCACTAGCCAATCCACAATCCAGGCATGGACCGTTAGCTTAGCAGAAATCGATGAATCAAGGCGCAACACATGGTGGACCTAGACCCTTGAAGGGTCTATAGAAATTTATCGCGGCTCATAGGGTATTTTGGTCTTTTCACTCAGTGATAAGATCATTGATTGATTGCAGTGTGTGGTGCAGCCGATCCATGTGGTCCATGGGAACAATAATTGCATGATCGGACGGCTGCAATTGATTACGATCAAGATCGGACGGCGATGGTTATTTTCGAATTTGATTCAAATTCTATCAGTGATCTGGCACGATCCGATGGCCTAAAAATCAACTGATGAAGATCCAATGGTTCAGAACACTCCCGGTGATGATCAGGACTCCCGACACATGATTTGTAGCTAGATTTTCTCCATCAACGTGCGATCGGACGGTCAGAATTTAATCTAACTTGATCTGGGCCGATATGCATCTAATTTTGATGATTTTTGGATCGTTGGATTTCTATTGAATGTCTAGATTTCACCAAACATATCAAATTCATATCAGAGCTATTTTAATTTAAATTTTACTTAAATTTTTTTATATTTTGATGATTATAAAGGCTATTAGTTCCACATTACCTTCAGAAAAAATATCCAACCCTCCTAGCTCTATAAAAAGGACCCCAGGCCTTTAGAAATTAAAGATCTAGTAAGAGGAAAGCTCAGGGTTAAAGGTTGCTCCAATGCTACAGTACTAAGAAGAAGAGCCAGTCTTCTATGCCATCTCCATGCCTACGCTGATCTGCGATCTCCTTCTAATTTTTTTTTCTCTTTTCTTTTCTTTAATTTCTTATATTTAAATTCCATATTTGAGTTTTAATTTTAATAAAGAAAGTTTTATTGCTCTTTTCAATTCTAGCTCTTTAAATTAATTATTCCTTATTACTCTTTAATTGCAAGTAGCCGCTAAGATCTAAATAATAGATCTTAGTTCTAAGCTTATTTTTGCATAATTTAAATTCTACTTTTATTTATAAATCTATTTTCTACTTTAATTTTCTTTTCAAAAATCCTTCTTTTCTTTTTTATAAAAAAAAATCAAAGATTTTAGAATTAAATCTTTGCCTCTCTGTGGATTCGATCCGACTCACTACTCTCTTCATAACTTTTAATTTTACAAAAAAAAAGTCAGATTTAAATTGATGCACACGATGTCTTTATGACAACATCGCATTCCTATCAGATATCATCAAATTAGACTAACCTAGTTCAATTGATTCGAATAAGATTCAATTAGGTCAAGAAAATCTTGCTAGCACATGATTGAGCCTAATGTTCTCCTTTAATAATCGTTAAAGCTTGTCTCGACTAAGCGAAATGTGTTTAGACTCACTCAAAAACCTTTACATGGTCTGATTGGATCTTGTCCAAGTCAGAAAAGGATTGTCTTAATTTATGAGACAAATTTGAACAACACCTATCCTTTTTCATCACTAGATAAATCTTATTTTTGGATATTGGTCAAATGTTGACCCTGGATACCTAGACATCTGCCCATGTGTCATGCACTTATAGGAGAGTACCTAGGGCCTTGTCTCCCTATTAAAAAGTAGATAAGAAGGATGCACATGCCTAGAGAGGCGTGCACCCCATGAGGATAAAAGATGGAGTCCCATACAAATCGGACTCTAGGTTGCTTCAAGGGATTAAACTTTGTGGCACCAAGAAGTCTTGTTTGACCCAGTCTTGGCACCACCTAAGGAGGGTTTTGAGGATCTCTCATTTGATTGGATTATATGATATCATCCCATAAATTAAATTTAGATCTGATTGCACAAAATGCCATGATTGGTCGAGATGATGTGGCACTATATGGCACAGCAGGATCTATATAAATCCTGTCTGCGCCTAGAATTTAATGCTTCTATCTTTAGCCCATACGACAAAGCCTCTCTCCCTCCTTCTCCATGCCACCCTCTGGTCCTCTCTCTCCTCTCCATGCCCAAGAGGTTTTGGGCACGAGTAAGGTGTGATCCAAGCAAGTGAAAGGTGCCAAGAAAGGAAGAAGGCGATGCTACTGCAAGAGACAACGATGGTTCTTCAAAAGAAGTTTTGAAGACCTTCAAGATTAGATCTAGATTTAATTTTTGAAGGATTGATTGAAAAGAAGAAGATCTCTAGATCCTACTCATGTGGATACCGGTAGAGGCCAGGTACTTGCGTGGCTACATCCAGAACCTCAGACAAACATCGAGATCATCATAGGATAATTGGATTACCCAAAATAAAGATATAATTAAATAAGATTTAATTTTAATTTTATTTTTATTTTTATTATTAGATCAATAAGATTAGATCTGAAGAGTCTTAAATCGGATTAGGATCTTAAAAGTAAAATTTTTGAAATATCTTTCTTGATCCAATCAGATCTAAACAAATCTGACCTAAAAAATAAGATTTTTTCCTTCAGAAAGAACAAGAGCTGAAGTACTATCTGGAGTTAGACTTTGGACTTCTAGCTCCAACCATTACAAGGGAGAGTTTTAGGCCTTCTATTTTCTCTTCGAGCCTTTGTCTCGCCACCAGACTCTCCCTTAGCATTCTCTCCCACCTGCACGACTCCTCCTCTGTCTCTCTCAGCTTCTTCTTAAGAACTATATATTCAGCCTCGACATCCTTGATGGTGTTTTCTTGATAAGTCATATGGGTCCTCACTACTGCAGCTTGGCTTTTTTCTTTCCATATGTTTCAGATAAGCTTTCTATGGTCCTTCGAAAGGAGAGGAGTTCGTTCCTCTACTTGAATTGACCTCAGTCCTCTCCGCTAGCATGCATGACTTCGGCATTTGCTATTCTGAGCTTCTTCCTGTAGTCATCAATCTGCTCACACCAACCAATTCGAGTTATATGCCTCATCAGCATCAAATAGCTACTATTGAAAGTTGGAGAACCTTTTTGACCAATCCCAACAATACTACTCTTGGCTGGTAGACCATGCCGAGCTCCCTACCAATAATCAAATCTTTTCCTTTGACACCCTATGTTCAACTTCGAGAGTGCTAATTTTTGTAGTCAAGGCCTAGGATTTCTTGCTTGCACATTTCTTGATTTCCTCAAGCTCCACATTTAAATGGTTTTTCTTAGCAGTGTATTCTCTAAAGAACTGCTTGGAGGATTGGCGGAGATGATAGATTTCAGTGGAGGCCTCAGCATAATTTTTCTTAGATTTCTCAAGCTCTCCTTCTATTTTTTTCAATGTTCTCTTAAAGTGATGAACTTCTTTCCTCAAACTTCTAATAGTAGCTTTTAAGAAGATACCCTGAGGTAGAGGATCAGCTTCAATTGTAGACTGCCTTAATACATGATAAAATCTCAACATGCATACCACTTGAAGAAAAGGTTTGCTTTCATTGATAAAAATGTTCTTTAAGTACAAAAAAAAAAAGAAGGTACAACGATCAGAGGTCTCAGACCTCTAGATGAGTAGTTGAAGGGTTCGGCATAATTTCATTTGATGTGGGTCCTTTAGCAGTAGGAGCAATTGTGGTGGGAAGCATGGTAGAAGAAGGATCGATCAGTGAAAGATGGGCAGTTGTGGTGGAGGGTCTCGCTTCATCATCGAAAGTTCCCTCATCCAGGAAGTTGAGGTCAAGCTCAGAAAATTTATCGAACATATTCTTCTGATACAGCTCGTACCCGTTAATGAAAGATAGCTGGGTGAATTCAATCTTTTTGTTCTTCATCTCCGTAGAAGCTTTGAATTTTTCCATTGCTTAAGTTTTTGCCTCTAGGATATACCTTGAGACCTGCTCTCTCATCTCAGCAGTTTCAACTTCGACCCTCTCCCTCTCCCTAATTTGCAAGCCTAGCTCCTCCTTTGCTTTGGCCAAGGCCTGCTCGGCATTTTGTACCTTCTCCTGGAGGCCCCTGACTTTGGTCGACTTCTCCTTAAAGAGATGGTCAACCTTGGCCTTTTCCTCAAGAAAACAGCTAATCTCAGTTTGGTGGTCTTCTTGAGTCTTCATCACCTTCAACCTCAATCAATTCATTGCCTTGATATTGGTGATTAGTTGGTACCCCATCTGTAGAAGTAATCAAGTGAATTAAACTAATGCAGGAGCACATGGACAAATTAGTAAAAGAACAAAATGAAGAGGAGATGAATTGATTTACCTCAAGAAAGGACCCAAGAGAGTTTCAGATGCACTGCTCAAGATCGACCTTAATAATCCTATCCACGACCTCAGATAGGGTGCACCCATTGATCAGCTTTCTGATAATTCCTTAATTATTGAAGGGGTTTTCCTCCAAATCACCATCAGAATTGTTAGACTCCCTGGAGCTAGTCTTGCATCAGGCCTTCGCAATGGCCAACCTCTTCTTTTTCTTCTTTTCTACCTTCTTCTCCCTTTCAGTAGGAGGCCTAGAAGTTTGGATCTCAATCAGGGGGCTTGAAGAGGTTGGAGGTACTACAACCTCGGTTGCAACAGTGACCTCAGTGGCAGTGGTAGTTACAGGAACGTCAACAGTGGCATTGGTGGGCACAGCGAAGCCCGAAGCATCAACCTTTGCTCTTTTAGAAGGCTCACCAATTGCAATGCCCTTCCTTTTGTGGGCTTGGATTCCCTTGGAGAGATGCTGAAGTTCATTCACATCCATTTCTATAATAAAAAAAAATTTCATAATTAGAAAGAAGGATGAGAAAGAAACTAATAAATTTCATACATATACTTGCAGGATTGAAGGGGCACATGCCCATATTGAACAAGATCTGATCTTTTATGAGTTTGGATAAAGGAGGAGCTCGGTAATCTCTAAGTTTCTTGGTGGAATTGAGATCATCCCTCTCTGGGCTAGGAGCTCGGTGGATGAAATCCCTCAGTTGCCCTTGAGGAGGAAGCCCTAACCTAAGAGATGGGCATGAGATGAAGAAAAACTTCTTCTTCTAGTGATGAATGGAAGAAGGGATGCCTTTATGTAATCCCTTCCTACCGAACTATGGAGCTAGGTACCACCAATTCTTGGCAATAGGATGGTGTTTGAAGGTATAGCAGTTATGGAATAATGAAATAATCAAACAAACTTCAGTCAGGATATAGAGAAAAAGAAAACCTATGATGAACCTAAAAGAGTTTGGGACCATGGAAGCAAGAGAAATATCTAAAAACTAAAAATAGCTATGACAAAGAGAGGAATCAGGAGCCGAAGTCTAGCATGAAGAGTCTTAGTATACAGACAGAAGCAACCTGGGGGAGGAGCACAAGCTCGGTCACTCAATCTGAAAAGCTCCAATTCATACTCTAAAGGCATCCCATACTAGATCCTTATCAGAGAAAGATCTTAAGAGTACAAAGACTAGGGGATGATTTTGGGTATGAAGACAAGATGAGGTGCTATTCTAAGTTTGGCTTCTACCCTGGGATCAAGATTTTGGGAGTTTGGATCGGCCGAGCTCCTTGAACTGATAGATCAAGATACTTTTGAAGATATTTTGGATCAAAATGAACCTAAAAAATTCATAAAAAATCAAGAGAAAAAGGACAGTAAAATCTTGAAAGAAAAAAGACGGAAGCTGGCTTAGGAAACCCAAGGGAGACCCTAAAAAACAAGTGAAAAGCAGGGAAACAAAAGAAAAAGGGATGAGAGACTAACCTAAATCAGGAGAAGAGCTCAGGAAAATGATTAGAAGGATGGGAAGTGATTGAGAAAGATGTCAATGGCCAAAAAATTATAGTAGGCTGCTCAAAAGAAGTGAGAGGCAAAGGGGGGATGAAAGAAGACTCTAACAAAGATGAGAAGCTAGAGAAGGAGAAGAAGTTTAAATAGCAGAAAAAAGTCCGAAGCAATTATGATGGAGATCTCCCTCAGCCGGCCCCAACCTGCTACATGTTCCGCCCATGATGCCAATCCATGACACTTGACTGGGCAATAATTGTGTCATACATGAAGCTCACGCCAAATGAGTTTTGAAAGAAATTTTATCTTTTTGGATCATTCGTCCATTAAGAAGCTTCGATGTTAACTCAAAAAAGGCCAAACTTGTTCACTTCTCAAGAGCGGGAGATGGATGAAGGACTTTGGCAATAGTAATTTTGCACTTTCTTCATTCAAAACTCAAACTCGGGAGTAGAGAAACATGTGTTGGGGGTAAAATAACCCTTGCCGAGGTCCACCACTTGGATGCCAGATGACCTCCTCAAAAATGGATGATTTCCGTCCAACCACTGCAAAGCTCGTCGATAACATGACGAACTTCGATCAGCCGAGCTAGAATAAAGCAACCAAGCTATCTCGCAACAAGCATGTTTTGTCAGTCCTATGCTAGGGATCCCTACAGGCAGAATTCCTAACCAACCGAACTCCTTTTCTAGGCGAATCCTACTTGAGTGAGTTCTTCAATCAAGCTCTCCTTCACAAGCAGTAGCAGATATCGGGAATGACCAAATTCCTTCATGGCAATGTGTTCCAGTAACTTGAACCCGTCCAGCCGAGTTCCTTTCTAATTGTTCTATCTTAGCCAAACTCCTCTCTTCTACCACGGATAGTGATTGACTTTAAAGGCAATCAAATTCCTTAGCTGCTTCCAGATGAACTTCTTCCAATCACCTAATGAACTCCTTTCAGTAGTTGAATAAGCTACCTTACATTATGCACAATGGCCAAACGGACTTAAATAGTAAAAGGATCTCATTGTTGAACCCCCTAAGTGATTTTGATGATGACCAAATATTAAAGCAAATGATTACTAATATATTTTATTTTAAGTAAATGATAAACGATTGATCAAAGGACCAAACGGTGTCCGATTATGAGATAATTTTTTTAATAACTGACCTTGGCTACTACTTTAATCATATTTTATGATGGTGATTATAAAATTCAACTCGTGAGATGAAGAACGATCTAAAACTATACGTCTCCTAATAACCATTCTAAAACTTCATTGGTTGTTATGCTCGTACTTTTACAATATCTGCTTAACATGAATAATTTATATGAAAATGATTTGAATTTTATTATCAACACCATATAAAATGTTTAAAATTATAACAAAGATCATTTAACTAAAAAATTATCTCATAATCGAACATCATTTAATCCTTCGATCACTTATTTCTAATTTAACGATCGAAATCATTCCGTACTAAATTGATCATGATAACGATATCTGATTGAAGTGAAACTTTGATAGTATAACATCATCGAGATCATTGTTGCAAGTTTTTGGACCCATCGAAGGTTTTCATCTATCAGATCATTGTATCATCATTCATGATCGTCGAAATCAAATTTTTCTAATCGATGAAGCTAGGGCCATCGGATCAAGATGAACCTTTGCAATGACACACTAATGATAATTATTTAGATAATGAATGATGAAGATGGACATTAAATTTTAAAATTATATAATATTTAAAAAATATATATATATGATAGTGGTTATAAAAAATTGCTGCTACAGATCATAATCTATGGTAGCGGTTTTAGGTAACCGCTATTGTAGATCTATGGCAGTGGTTCGATAACTGCTGCCATAGATCTATGGTAGCATTTCGATAACCACTATCATAGGTTAGGTTAAAAATTTTCAAATTTTTTGTTCCCTCTCTGTACACGCTCAATCTCTCTTGCTCTCTCTCTCTCTTTCCCTCTTCTTCATCGTCGGTGAGGCTCCTCCCCCCCGATCAACGTCACCCCTTCTCCCCTCCAGCCGACATCACCCCTCCTCCCCCTGCCAACGTCGCCCCTCCTCCCCCCCGATTTGCATCGCCCCTCCTTCCCCCCCGATCGGTGCTGCCCCTCCTTCCCCCTCCCTCTCTGCCCCCCATCCCTAGCCGCCCTCCCCACCACCCATCACCCCCACCCGACCCCCACCCTCCGTCCAACCCTCCCTTGGCCCCCAACAAAACCCTCCCTCTGATGAACCCCCATCCGACCCTCTCTCGATCCTCGCAAAAACCCCCTCCGACGAACCCCCTCCACCCTCACTCGAGTCCCCACGAAATCCAACACCCCTGCCCCTCCATCCGACCCCCCTTGGTCCTAGCGAATCCTCCCTCGGTCGAACCCCCCATCCGACCCTCCTTCGACCCCCATGAAACCCCACCCCCCTCCACCACCACCATTCTGACCCTCCCTCGATCGAGTGCGAAGCCTCCTTCGGCCTCCTCAACATTGTGCCCTCTCCCCCTGGCCCCCCATCCTTGGCCATCCCTGCTCTCCCTCTCTCTCTTTTTTCTCTTTTTCTCTCTTCTCTATCTCACTATCTTGCTTTTGTTTCGCAGATTACCTCTAGTGCCATCGTCCTTTAGCATTATCATCGACAACCCTCAGAGTTTTCAATGCGATCCGCTCTCTATAGCCATAGGTATAATTCTTTTAAAATTTTATAGTATTATTTATTAATCATATATATTTATAATAATTTATAGAATATTTATAATAAATATTATAAATATTTATTATAAATATTATAATTATCTACATGCCATAGTTTTTGGATCGTGTTGTGGTGATAGTCTTGGATCGTGTCATGTCGGTAGCTGTGGACTAGATCTATCAATGGATTGGATTTGGATCGAAACTTGGATATTCAAATTTGGACATAATTTTAATTATTGGTACCAAATCCGAATCTGAATATCTGATAAGTTTGTACTTAAGAGAGGAAGGGAGGGATCCGACCTTGCCGCCATCATTAGGAGGGAGGGGGTCCGGCCTCACCGATGAGAGAGATCGAGAGAGGGAGAGTGGGAGATCGAGAGAGCGAGAGAGGGAGAAAGGGGGTCCGACCTCATCGGCATCACTGGGAGGGATGGGGTCCGGCCTTACTGATGAGGGAGATCGAGAGAGTGAGAGAGGGAGGGATGGGATCTGGCCTCACCGACGAGGAAGATCGACAAAGGGAGAGAGGAAGATCAAGAGATGGAAAAGCTGGGATGGAGGGGTTCGGCCTCGCCACCATCATCGGTGAGAGAGATTGAGAGAGGGAGTGAGGAAGTGATCGAGGGGATGGCACACAGTCAAGTCAGCTCAGATACGCAGCCAAGTTGGCTCGAACCATGATCTAGTTGGCTGGGGGAGGACCCTAGCCAGATATCTAAGGCATGGAGCTAGCTCGACTTTCGAATAAATAGAATTTAATATGTCATGATGTTATATTGATTAATGTTCATTAACGTTGTAGATCATGGTGGCACCAAAATACCATCTAGCTTTCACTCCTGCCTCTCGGTGGGTTACGCGCAGTTCAGCATCCGATGGCAGTCAGAGCATACTCCATCCACCTCAGCATCGACTGCTCAGGGACCTCCACCACTGACATCTACTCCACCAATAGCATCTACTCTACCGACAGCTGAGCCTCTACTATCATAGGCATCTGAGTGTATGTTTTTATTATATTAGCATAATTTTATTTTTTATATAGTATTTGTACACTTATATATTTGCATAAAGTATTTGCATTGTAGGTGCATCATCCAGCCAAATATTTCACAGTCCTACATGTATGGCACACGTGTGGAACCACCAGCATCAGATGATGGTGCAGTACGATATGGAGGGAACGTCGGTAGGGGAGACCGTATGAAAGATGCATTCCTTTTTTGCAGTGCTTGTGAGGCGATCGGACATCATTTCCATAAAGTCCAAAGACTGGCGTTTGATGGATGAAGTCGTCAAAGATTGGGTATGGAAGGAGATATGGATAAGTACGTGCATCTTAGTTATATTTATGCATTTTATATGTTTACACTATATATGTTTGATTAGAATAATTTTATAACTGATTTTTGATAAATTTATATAGAAGAGGTACGACTTCGTCGATCATGAAAGGGCTCGAGATGCCCGACTGAAGAAGATTGGGGTATTGTATCAGGGTTACAAGATCAAGCTCCATAGAGGATGGCTCGAGAACTGATGAGACACTTCGAAGGAGCTTGTTCCCTAGATACAGGACTGTCCTCCAAGTCAATAGGAGAGGATGGTTAGACATTGGAGCAGCCAGAAGTTTGAGGTAAAATTTCTAACCTTTGAATTTTTTAATATGCTTAAAATTTTATTTAAATATTTTTTAAATATTTATTATTTATTTAAATACTTGTTAGGCAACCTCCCATCAAAATCGAGAGAACCGTGCAGCCCAAGAGTATATGCACACTCTAGGCCATGAGTCTATGGCCAGTCGTGTGCTTAGAGAGGTAATTAATTTTAAATCTTACTAGATAAATTAAATTCATATTTATTATCAACTTTTTAATAAACTTGTTCTTTGTTATAGCTGATGAGAGATGGAGTGATGCCCAGCCATAGCAAGATCTTCCTATCCAACCACACGGACAAGATGGGTAGGCCGATGAACACCGTGATCGAGCATATTTTTGTAAGTATTAAATATATTAGTATATATGATTAGTATTATAGTATTTTTTATAAAATTTTATTTTAATTTATAATTATAGGATCAGTTAGATATCCTCGTGAGCAAAGGTCGGGATAGCTCTGGGCCCTATGACCATCTATCTTAGGTCTTGGGGCCTGAGCACTCTGGGACGATCTGATGCAGGCCCGAACACACACCGACGAGCTACTGATCTGACACGAGCATCTTCTAACAGACTTTTGGTGTCGTCAGCCAGAAAGAGCTTGAGGAGGTGTTGGCATGGGTGGATCATGCTGCGATGCTGGTAGATCAGGCTGAGGAGCGTGCATCTCATCTGGAGGGCATCGTGAGAGACATGATGTCGACATTCGATGCATATTTTAGAGTCACGACCTTCGATGATATGTTGGCCTGCATTTCAGCGTTAGCTTCAGCTCCGACTCCAGCTCTAACTCCGACTTCGGATTTTGGTGATGACGACGATGACAATGATGTAGATTTAGGAGACTTTTGATGTATTTTATTTTTTTAAAAAAATATTATGATAAATTTTATTTGGTAATAAAATTTTAGCATTTTAGAATATTTTTTATGTTTATTATATTTTCTTATATTATATATCTATATTTATTAAGTAAAATATATAAAAAAATAAAAATTTTATTTTTTTAATTATTTAAGATCTATGGCTATGATTTTATAATCGTTGCCATATCTGTGCCAGTCACTGCCATAGGTCTGGTGCCAATTGCTACACTAGACCTATGGCAGTGGTTAAGAAACTATCGCTATATTACCTATGGCAGTGGTTATGTAATTATTATCGTAGGATATCTGTAGTAGCGGTTACATAATTACTGCGATAGATCAATCTCTTGCAGCGATTTATAAACTACTGCAATAGGCCATCTATGGCAGCAGTTCTAACAACCGCTACAACAACCACTGCCATAAAGCTACAATGACGGTCGCAGTAGCAGTGCTTAGAAAACCACTATCATAGCCTATAGCAGTGGTTTTTTTGGCTATGGCAGTGGTTACAAATCACTGTCGTAGCCCTTTTTTGTAGTAGTGTATGAAATAGAATTCTTGTCAACCAAAACTCTTTCCATAAGTGTACCAACCCATCTTTCTTTATTTCCACTGATTTTCATGGTAAAAGAGGAACTTTTTGTGCACTCCCCTTGCTAGTCCATGGCAGAAAAAAAGGTGGGGGCACCCAAGAGTTGGGCGCCCCAACAAGTTTTCTTATTTATTTCTTCCTAGTCTAGATTTTTTATCTAACTTAGACTCTACATATCTTTTTATTTAAAAAAAAATTTTGGCTAAACTTTTTATAGATTGCAGAATTTGAGAGGTCTCTTTGGTGCAGAAAAATCAAAGAAAAATTTATCTGGATCATGGAGATATTGAAAACACAAATCAGGATGTCTAAAAAAAGAACAAAGAAGAAGAAGAGGGTCTTCTTCTAGGGGTTTTGTTTCAAATCTCTTCCTTTTTTGTGAGCTTTTGAGAGGTGTATTTGCATCACAAATCTTTCTCTTTTCTTCTGGTATTTTGGAGTGCCAAAGTATCAAAGAAGAAAGCATCGGATCAACCGTCGAAGAGAGATTAGCATAGTGCTAGCATACTGTGCTGATTTCCTGCATCAGGATCTCTGATCATATTCATAGACTCATGTGGACGACTCATAGAGGCGGATGCATGTGTAGCTCATGACTTCATTCTCAAGTCCAGATCAGTAGGTTAGAATGTCTAACTTGCTCAAGTAATAGATCTGATCTATAAACTTCATACCTATATTTGATATAGTGTAGATCAAGGTTGATTTGATCAACTTTTTTTTTCTTATTTGATTTTAATTTTTGATTTAATATCATATCTTGATCATGTTCTAGATCTGAGATTTGAGTATTTTTATTTTTTTTTAAATAAATATTTGATTTATTTAAATCTTTTGCTGCAAGATTTTGAAAAAGTTTCAAGATTTACCTGTGAAACCCTAGATCTAGTTCCTTCAATTGGTATCAGAGCCCAGATTCTTATTTCATAATTTTTATAAATGTTTACATTATTTCTTAGATTAGATCTAATTTATAATTTAATTATTAAATTTAAAATTAAAAAAAAAATAGATCTCATGAACTGCCATAAGGTTGTCCTGTTGTAAGGTTTATCTTTTACAGTGAAAAGGTTGTCCTAGTTCATAATGATCTGACTCTAATCATAAATTTATTAGATTTAATTTAATTTTATTTATAATTTAATAAATTTAAAAATAATTTTAGATCTAAAAATAAAATATTTTAGATTACACGAACTGTCATAAGATTGTCCTACTGTAAGGTTTATCCCTTACATTGAATAGGTTGTCCTAGTACGTGCTGATCTAAAATATTGATCATAAAATTTTAGATTAGATCTAAGAAATTTTGTGATCTGATTAAAAATATTTTAATCTAATTTCAATCATCATAAATATTTTGATTAGATCTAGGGAGATTTATGATTGATTATTATTAAAACTATTTTAATTACATAAATTTGTTTAGATTAGATCTAAAGTAGTTTTATGTTTATTTTACTTACATATTGATTATGAATTAAACATGCAACTTAGTTGATAGAACCATATTGTAAAAATATTCATAAATATAAAAATCATTTTTGAAAAGCCAAACCCCAACCCTCAGCCTAAGACTTAATTGAAAATTAAGAAGTTGATTGATTAGGATCTAGGATTATGAATTGAAGATCCTAAGACACAAATCATAACACATTGAGTTAAATAAATTAGTATGGATTAGGTCCATTAATTGGGTTAGACCTAGGGTTAGATTTAAGAATGGACTTAACTAGAGAATTGACTAAATCTAATTAATTATTGTCTAAGATTAGGTCAAGGATTCCCTAGATCAATTACAATAGTTGTAGTTGGTCAAGTCCAAGTCTTTAACAAGACCCAAGATGGACTTAATTTTTGGCTATGCGGTCTCGCACGAACTATTAGTTTGATCTAATTAAAACTAATTAAATCAGTTGGTGTCTAAGGTAAACCAGACTAGTGATTTTTAATTGATAACCCGCTTACCTGGCCATTTTTGATGGTGTCTAAGGCAAGCCTGGCAGACCCTTCCACTGATCGAACTTACCTGATCTCTTGGTGAGATTATGTTTTAATCGAATTGCTTGACTATTCAAGCTAACCCATGTCAGCTAGGTAAATCAGTGTGACTGATTTAGGTGCTCCTAAATGAGCTTATTAGTGGTCTCCCTTAAGCTGACTTGGTGAAGCCAGTGGGATGATCATGACAAGTAGATTAATCTGATCTACTCACTTCTATAAATAAATTCTCTAAAATTATTAGGTCCCTAAAATAAAATAGTTATATGATAACTGGATCATAGCCTCCCATTAAAGTGAATGATAATGGGTCCATCAATTGGGTAATCATTGGAGGCCCAAAGGCCTGGTGCTTATCGATTGATGGAATTATCATTCATTATATGATCTCTTTGATACATCTTTCTAAATGGTAGTCAGGTTGGCCAACCAATGTTGGGCCTGATCATTCATTGGTTAGATGGGCTAAGTATGGTCATGTTAGTAGTTGGACCTAACTAGACCTTTTTCTGAGAAGGCCAAAGCCAACTGATCAGGGGTTGGGCAAAATTTAATTACTAGACACTTATCGAAAGTGGCTCAGTGACCGAACCACGATACCTACATTATGCTGACTATGATGAGTGATGAGTTCAGTCATAGGTTTGAGATAGCTTAGCTAAATCAAATGCTCCAAGTGTTGGAGGATTCTTTTAGCACACTTGATGACGTTGAGCGGCACAAGACTAGTTGCACCATCTTCAACGCCAAAATGCGGGATGGAGCCTCTATCACTAATCATGTACTATACATGATCGAGCTGATAGAGCACTTAAGCAAACTTGGCTTTTTCTTGCATGAACAACTCGAAAAAGATGCAATACTGAACTCACTGCAAAAATCCTATCTCCCTTTTCTTACTCATTACAGAATGATAAAGTCTGAAGTAAACTACCATGGCTTACTAGGGTTACTTCAGAACTTTGAGAAGGATCACCGGCTCCATAAAGAGTCGGTGAACTTAGTGGGAGGTTCTTCTTCTGGTTCTTGACTCTTTAGGAAAGGAAAGAAGAATAAGAAGAAGAAAATAAAAAAGGTGCAAGTTCAGGCTGGGACATCAGTGCAGGACCAGACTAGAAAGATCAAGCCCGATAAGAGTCAAGCTGAATGCTTCTTTTGTAAGAAGTAGGAGCACTAAAAGAGAAACTATCCTCAGTACATTGCCTCCCTGGACCCGAACAGGTAGAGAAAGAAGTAAGCTATTGCTGGGCAAGGTATTTATATGATAACTCCTTGTAATTTCTCTATTTATGATATTACTGATTGGGTATTGGATACTGGTAGCCCTTACCATATTTGCAATTCATTGCAGACGTTATAGGTCAGTAGAAGATTTGAGCAAGATGAGAGATTCCTGAACGTTGGAGATGGAAAACCAGTTTCAGTTCTAGCTTTAGAAATTTTGAAACTTATATTTGAATCTCATACCATTGTTCTTAGTGTTTGTCAATTCTATCCTAGTTTCTTTTAAATATCATTTCTGTAGACCTTTTGGCTATGAACAATTATGAAATTTCAATAACGAAATGAGTTTGTCATATCATTATGAATGGTATTACTGCTTTCAGTGGATAATTAAACAATGGTGTATATATATTATCACGACCTGTTAATATAGTCTATTCTACTGGCAAGCACCATAGATTAGATAGTGTATCAGATATCTACTTATGATACCGTAGGCTAGGTCATATAAAAAGAACAAGATAAATAGGTTGACTCAAGAGGAAATTTTCGAAATCAATGATTGTGAATCACTTCCAACCTGTGAATACTATCTTCTTGATAAAATGACCAAGTCATCTTTTACTAAAAAAGGTGAGAGAGCCAATGAGCTCTTAGGTCTAGTACATACTGATGTATGTGGACTAATGAGCATAAGTGGTAAATATGTCTACTTCATCACCTTCACAGATGATCTATCTAGATATGGATATGTCTATCTAATAAAATATAAGTCAGATTCTTTTGAAACGTTCAAATGATTTCAAAGTGAAGTAGAAAAATAAAGTGAAAAGAGTATTAAAACTCTTCGATCTGACTGAGGAGGAGAATACCTTTCTAGTGAGTTCTCACATATCTAGGAGAAAATAAAATTTTCTCCTAATGGACTCCTCCTAGAACACCACAGCATAATGGTGTGTCTGAAAGGATGAATCAGACTCTGTTAGACATGATCCGATCCATGATGGGATTTTGCCAGCTTGTCGATATCCTTCTGGGGATATGTACTCAAATTGGCTTGTTACCTATTAAATAGGATTCCAAGTAAGTCTGTAGTCAAAATCCCATATGAGATATGGATAGGGCGTAAGCCAGCACTTTCACACCTTAGGATTTGGAGGTGCCTGACTTATGTCAAATGATTAGTTACAGATAAACTTGAACCAAGGTCTGACAAGTGTATATTCATAGGGTACCAAAAAGAGACCAAAGGATACTATTTCTACCATACTGATGAACAAAAGATGTTTGTCAGCCTTAGGAAAACCTTTTTGGAAAAGGAGTTCCTTGGTGAAGGAACTATTGCCTCTAAGGTTAAACTTGATAAAGTTCAATAGGTAGAATGTCCAACACAGAATGTTGAGCCTAAGTTGGATTTAATCAGATCAGATCCGAAGCCTAGTAAGCCCATACCATTAAGATGGTCAGATATAGTACCGCACCATCTGGATAGATACTATGGATTCTTGGTTCAAGATGGTGATCCCATCAAATTCAATGAGAACAATACGGATCCGATCACTTATATGGATGCGACGTAGAGATCCGACTCTAAGAAATGGCTAGAAGCCATGAGATCCAAAATAGATTTTATGAAGGTCAATGATGTATGAACGTTGGTTGACCCACCTGAAGGGGTTAAACCTATTGGATGTAAATGGGTCTTCAAAAGAAAGAGAGACGCAAATGGAAAGGTGGAGACCTATAAAGCTCATTTGGTTGCCAAGGGGTATCGTTAGCATTATGGTATTGACTATGATAAGACATTGTCTCCTATGGCAATGTTCAAGTCCATTCGAATCATGCTTGCCATTGCTGTCTATCTGAATTATGAGATCTGGCAGATGGATGTGAAGATAGCTTTTCTAAATGGAGAGCTGATCGAAGAGGTGTATATGATACAACCTGAAGGGTTCACATCCATAGATGAGTCCAAGGTGTGCAAGCTTCAGAGATTCATTTATGGATTGAAGTAGGCATCTTGGAGTTGGAACATACATTTTGATAAAGTGATCAAAATATATGGCTTCATTAAGAATGGAGAAGAACCCTGCATTTACAAATGGGCAAGTGGTCCAACAATGGTATTTTTTATTTCGTACATGGATGACATTCTCTTAATCAGGAATGACATTCCCGCACTACAAGGAATAAAAGTCTGATTGTCATCATAGTTCTTCATAAAGGACTTGGGTGAAGCATCCTACATCCTAAAGATGAAGATCTATAAGGATAGATCTAAAAGGATGGTTGGTATATCCCAATTTACGTACATAGAAACTATGCTGAAGAGGTTCAGAATGGAGAATTTCAAAAAGGGCTATCTTCAGATAGGCCAAGAAATTTCACTCTCTAAGAAGGATTGTTCGACAACTCCTGAAGAGATAGAGCATATGAGTAGAATTTCATATGCTTCAGTAGTGGAATCTATTATGCATGCAATGACATGTCCGAGATTAGACGTGGCATAGTCACTAGGAGTAGTGAGTAGATACCAGTCTGACCCTAGAGAAAATTACTAGAAAGTGGTTAAAACCATCCTTATGTATTTGAGAAATACTAAGGACCAATGGTTGGTTTATGGTGAGTCAGATCTGAAGCTTGTGGGGTTTACAGACTCCAGCTTTCAATCTGATCATGATGATAGTAAAAGTATGTTAGGGTATATCTTTACTTTAAATGGTGGAGCCATCTACTAAAAATATTTCAAGCAGCATACAGTGGTTGACTCTACTTACGAAGCAGAGTATATGACAGCATCAGACGCAGCAAAGGAAGCTATGTGGCTAAGAAAGTTCATCATCGAGCTCAGAGTAGCACCCTCCATTGATGGTCCAGTCCTACTCTACTGCGACAGCACTGGTGCCATAGCTCAAGCAAAGGAACCGAAGGCACACCAGTACACAAAGCACATTCTGCATCACTTTCATTTGGTCCGTGAGATCGTGGATCGTGGTGACGTCGACCTTCAGAAGATCGATGGAAAGAAGAACCTAGTCGACCCATTCACTAAAGCTCTGCCAATCAAGGAGTTCGACAACCATAAATCGAAGATGGATATTAGATACTATGCTGAGTGGCTTTAGGACAAGTAGGAGTTGTTGGGAATTATGTTTCAAAGATAATCGTTAGCCTGTTAACAGTTGAGATATTATAATTAATTTATTAATTAACAAAAAATATTTTGATAACTTTTTTCATCATAAATTTATATCTTCTAATGACTCCATTATTGTGATGAAGTTCTTAGGACTATTTAGTTTCGATAAAGAGAGAATTTATCGATTAGTCCTTAAATCTGTTCATGACCAAATGATAGGCTGTTAATTAGGATGACAGCATCTATCAAGCTTAAGTCACTATATACCATATAGGTTAGTTATCTTCTTAATCAAGGAGTGTGGAGATACTGGTATGGCATACAGGTGAGATGTTTGGGTACATCATCATTGAACGTGACCAACTCTAGAGCATTTTGCTATCGAGAATGTCTCTGATAGGATATAGGTATAAGTATCCCTTATACTTGAGATCACCTCAGTGACTTGCAAACAACTCACTATACTTTGGTACTGAACAACCTAAATTTTTAATTCAGTAATGGAAGACTTCTAGGCACAGTCAAGTACTTGCGAAGTCGGAGTGTGATCAAGATGGAATTGACCACTCCAAGAGTTGGAGAAGAATGTATCACTATATTTCAATATAGCAAAACCTTGGCTAGGATAATCCATCAGATAGATTTGATATTTTAACATACAATGTGGATAACTTGATCAAAGTTGACAGTTGAACTTTGAGGTGTCCTACAAGCATTATGGTCAAGGGGATGAATTATATGGAAACTATATTTGCATAGGTTCTAAGGATGGTATTCTACACCTTTCGACCTATTCGGCCGTTGGGTATCATTACTAGATGGTCACTTTGATTGGTACAAAAATTTATTTTTGTGCTATCGGCTTAGGTTCGGACCTATGAGGTAAAGTTCACATTTTGATTGGAAGGTTGATCAGCGATTTAGAATCATTTTAGGGTTAAACAATCAATACGATTGGTGTTTAACCTAGTGCAAGTATTATAGGAGGATCGATTAGCAATTAGATAGCTAATTGGCTTAATTTGATTAAGCTAGTAGGCTGAGATTAAGTTTAATTAAATATAGTTTAATTAGATTTGGTTTGAGCTTGATTGGATTAAGTCTAATTGACTTATTGGATAAGTCAAGTGCAAGGAAGAACTAGTCCTAGTCTAACTAGGACTCGGGTCAATCCAATTTTCTAATTTGATTAAAAAATTAAATTAAAACTAAATTAAATTTAATCTAATTTAATTAAATTCTTAAATGAGTTAAGATCTTATTTAATTGGGTTGGTTTACTCTTGTTTTCATTTGGTTAAAAGACCTTGTTTGACCAAGTCAAAATAGGAGTCCTAGTGTGACTAGAACTCCCTATTCCTTGTGCCACCCCACCCTTTTCTCTTTATGTTTTTACATGAATAATCTTCATGCCCCAAGCAATCTCATGCCTCCCTTCTCTCTTCCTTTTTCTCATATGGATGTTTGTTGGAAGACCAAGTCAAAGGGGGAATTAGTTTTGCTTAAGGATTTTATGAGATAGAATCCTTGTCAATCAAAACTCTTCCCATAAGTGTACCGACCCATCTTTCTTTATTTCCTTTGATTTCCATGGTAAAAGAGGACCTTTTTGTGCACCCCCCTTGCTGGTCCATGATAGAAAAAAAAGGTTGGGGAGCCCAAGAGTTGGGCGCCCCAACAACTTTCCTTGTTTGGTCCTTCCTAGTCTAGGTTTTTGACCTAACTTAGACTCTATATATCTCTTTATTTAAAAAAAAAATTTGGTTAAAATTCTTGTGTATTGTATACATTTAAGAGTTCTCTTTGGTGTAGAAAAATCAAATAAAAATTCATTTAGGTCATAGAGATATTGAAAATACAAATCAGGATGTCTAGAAAAAGAACAAAGAAGAAGAAGAGGGTCTTCTTCTAGGATATTTGTTTTAGATTTCTTCCTCCTTTTTTGTGAGCTTTTGAGAGGTATCTCAGCATCACAAATCTTCTTCTTTTCTTTTAGTATTTTGGAGTATCTAAGTTTGAAGAAGAAAGCATCAGATCAATCGTCGAAGGGAGATTAGCATAGTGTTGGCATACTATGCTGATTTCCTACATTAAAATCTCTGATCGTATTTGTAGGCTCGTGTAGATGACTTCTAGAGGCCAAACATGTGTGTGGCTCATGACTTCATCCTCAAGCCTGGATCAGTAAGTTAGAATGTCTAACTTACTTAGATAATAGATCTGATCTATAAACTTCATACCTGCATTTGATGTAGTGTAGATCTAGGTTGATTTGATCAATCTTTTTCTTTCTTATTTGATTTTAATTTTTGATTTAATATCATGTCTTGATCATATTCTAGATCTAAGATCTAAGTATTTATATATTTATTTAAATAAATATTTAATTTATTTAAGTCTTTCACTGTAAGATCTTAAAAAAGTTTCAAGATCTATCTGTGAAATCCTAGATCTGATTCCTTCAGTGTGAAAGAAATCTATCCAAATACTTTTGGGCTGAAGATATTAACACAAAATGTTACATCCTAAATAGAGTTTCTATTCGTGCGATCTTAAAGAAGATCCCCTATAAGCTTTGGAAAGAAAAAAGATCTAATATTAATTATTTTCATATTTTTGGTTGTAAATATTTTATTTATAACAATGGTAAAGATAATCTAGGTAAATTTGATGCTAAGACAAATGAGAATATATTTCTTGGATATTCTACATCTAGCAAAGCATATAGAGTCTTCAACAAATACTCTTTGGTTGTTGAAGAATCTATACATGTTATCTTTGATGAATCTAACAATCAATCTTTGAGAAAGGAAGACATTTTTTATGATAATACAGAAATTCTCGAAGATGGAATGAAGGACCTAAACTTGAAGGATAATAACATTCAAGACAAAGATGAACCTACAACAATCTTGGAATAAAGTAATGATAGTGAGAATGAAGCATCTAATGATCATAGAGATCTACCCAAGGGGTGGAGGTATGCACAGAATCATCCAAGAGAATTGATATTAGGTGATCCTTTGCAAGGAGTAAGAACTAGATCCTCTTTTAAGGTTACATTTGATTACTTTGCATTTGCTTCTTAAATAGAACTTAAAAACTTAGAAGAAGCTGAACAAGACTCTAATTGGATGCTAGCCATGCAAGATGAACTAAACCAATTTAAAAGAAATAATGTATGGACTCTTGTAAAGAGACCCATAGATCATCCTATAATTGGTACAAAATGGGTATTTAGGAACAAATTAGATGAACATGGTAGTGTTGTAAAAAATAAAGCTAGATTAGTTGCTAAAGGATATAATCAAGAAGAAGAAATTGACTTTGATGAAACATATGCACTTGTAGCAAGATTAGAGGCTATTAGATTGTTGCTTGCTTTTGCCTGTTATATGAATTTTAAATTATTTCAAATTGATGTGAAAAGTGCCTTTTTGAATGGTTATATTGCTGAAGAAATATTTGTGGAACAACCATCCAGATTTGAAAATCACTCACTTCCCAATCATGTATATAAGTTAAATAAAGCACTCTATGGATTTAAACAAGCACCTAGAGTATAGTACGAGAGATTGAGCAAATTTTTATTACAAAATAATTTTATTAAAGAAAGTGTAGACACCACATTATTTTTGAAAAAGAGAAATAATGACCTTCTTTTAGTTCAAATATATGTGGATGACATCATATTCAGAGTTATTGATGAAATTCTTTGTCAAGAGTTTGCTAAGTTGATGCAGAGTAAATTTGAAATAAGCATGATCGGAGAGCTAAATTTCTTTTCTAGACTACAAGTCAAACAATCAAAGAAAGGCATTTTCATTAGCCAAATAAAGTACATCAAGAAGATGCTCAAGAAGTTTGGCATAGAAAATGAAAAGGAGATCAGCACACCAATGAGCCCCTCATGCAAACTTGACAAAGATGAAAATGGTAAGAATATAAATGAAAAGCTCTACAGAGGTACGATAGGATCCCTACTTTACTTAACTGCAAGTAGGCCTGATATATTATTTAGTGTATGCATGTGTGCTAGATTTCAATCTAATCCTAAAGAATCACACTTACTAGCTATTAAGAGAACTTTTAGATATTTGATCTGCACACACAACTTAGGTCTTTCATACTCAAAACAATCCTTCATTGAATTGATTGGGTACACTGATGCAGACCATGGAGGATGTAGAATTGATAAAAAGAGTACCAGTGGCACTTGTCAATTTTTTGGATTGAACTTGATCTTTTGGTATATCAAAAAGCAAAACTCTATAGCACTGTTAATGATCGAGGCTAAATATGTTGCTGCGGGAAGTTCCTGTGCTCAAATACTTTGAATCAAATAACAACTCGAAGACTTTGGAATTAAGCAAAATAAGATACCCATTAGATGTGATAACACTAGTGCCATAAGCTTGACAAAAAATCCTATTCAACATTTCAAACACATTAAAATTAGACATCACTTCATTAGAAATCATGTTCAAAATAATAACATTGTGCTTGAATTTGTTTCAACTGAAAATCAACTAACTGGGATTTTTACAAAACCTCTAAGTGAAGATAGATTCTCAAAAATCTGGGGTGAACATGGTATTTGTGATCTACCTTGAAAATATTTAATCAAGAATTTATTGGATCATTTTTGATCACCTTCTATCATCCTTAATACCCCTAATCCCATCTTAAAAAATTCCAAAAAAAGAATCGGCTTGAAATTTATCCTCTATTTTGATTTCTTCCCCTGTGCTTGAGAAGTCTCGAGTTATTCATGAGACATCTCAATTTGATTTCGAGACATCTTGTGCTAAACGTGAAAGCTCTCAAAATTTTTGAGATGTCTCATCTTTAAGATGAGAGCACTCGATTCTTGTGGGCCTACTTTTTAATCAGTCTAGGAGAGGTCCCCTATTTCATTCATTCATTCCGTTCTTTCGATATCTCTCTTCCAAATTCTCCAAAACTCCCCTCCTCTTCTCAAAAACCTTCCAAATAACCTTCTCTTGTCCACTCCCTCCAAATCTTAAACTCCAATGGCTCCAAAGAAGAGATCCCTCTTTGCACAAAGACCTTCCATCATGCCATCGACTGAAACTAGGGCTAAGCGACAGCGGGACTTCACTCAATCATCTCTGTCTACTTCTTCATCTCGTGCCATCTCTTCATTGCTACTAGGATTGTTCCAATAGGCTGCTATATGGATATCGAATACCTAGATCGGAAACATTTCCGTATTGGATCTTGGATTCGATAGGAAGGATGGAAAAAGCTGTATACCCTAGAGGTAAATGTTTATCCAGACTTGATACGAGAATTTTTTTACAACATTAGCTTTGAGCATGGATCGAAGGTAGAGTCTGTTGTGAAAGGAGTGCACATTTCCTTAGATGAGACAAAAATAGGGTAGCTTCTCGAAGAGCCTAGGGCAGCGATTAGCAATCTCAACTTGTTTGACAAAACTGAAGCTCTCAAGTGCATCTTAGAAAGGGAGAATGTTGATGAAAATGTATAATTAGTCTCACATCTTCTCTTGGTTGAGATGAGATTACTACAATCTTTAGTCAGTCACATAGTTTTTCTTAAGGTAGGAAAACATGACTGGGTTGGAAAGAGAGAACTAGGTGTCATGTTCTTTATGGTGACTAAAACTTCCATCAGCTTTCTCGCTCTTATGCTTCAACAACTGAAGGATACTGCCGGTAAAAGCAAGGCTTGTTTACCCTATGGAATGATCTTCACCTTAATCTTCAAGGACTTTCAAATTAATCTAGAAGGTGAAGACTTCAAAAAGCTAGCTTACACAGACTTCATCAACAAAGGAACATTAAATTGGATGAAGTTTATAAAAAAAGATGATAGACAGATGAGGGCAAATGAACATGCTGCAAATGAGCCCGAAGAACACAGACCTCCACCCCCTCCACCATCACCATTTGCTATTGGACCCTCTTTCATTACACCAGGGTCTCCACACTCTCCTCAGGCGCCTCCTTGTCCTGCACCAGCACCTTCCTCAACTTTTGCTCAAGATCTTTTAAATGAAAGGATAGTAGAAGAAGTGGTTTAGAAAGTATCTGAAAGATTTATGGATATACTCTCAAGTGTGAGGCATCAACTCTTTGTAAGCATTGAGGAACAAAGAATATCCACTGAAAGTCGGATAGAAATGCTTAGCCAACAAATTAATGGATTGTCCCAAAGGCTAAAAATTTTAGAGAAGGAGCAACATAAGACATCAGCTCAGATTGAACTACTATCCAAGAATGCCAGAATTATGTAGAAACTTGAAGAGAACATCACTGTTCAGTGCACCATGGCTGAAGTCCTTATTTATACCCTATGGTAGATTTTAAGTTGGACTCCATCTTCTTCTGGACCATCATCTTCTTCTAGACCATCACCTTTTCCTAGATCTGCTCCTCACTTATCCTCTACTAGGCCCAAATCTTCCTCTGAACCCATTATTGAGTTCTTCTCTCATGAGGACTAGATCTAGTATCTCTTTTATTTTGACTTTTGATTTAGGTATGTTGGTATGTGATTCATTATTTGTAAACCAACATACATCTCTATCTTTGTATTATTATATCTTGCAATGAAATCAATTCTTTTTATGTTCTTGCCTTTTATGATCCTCTCATTGTTGTGATTTTGATGCTGACAAAAAGGAGGAGAAATGTTAAGGAGAAATATGCAAATGTATAATTAATTCAAATCAAAATTAATTCAAACCAAAATAAAACATCCACAAAAAGAGACTTTTAGAAAATAAAATGATTGAAATGAACAAATACAAAATGAAATGAATGTTATTCAAATCCTATTCATTTGATGAGAGCAAACATTAAGGGGGAGCTTTAGCACAAAAATTTTGCATTCATTAGTTCATGATATACATATTGCTTACACTTCTTTTATGGCTTGCTTAATATTTTGTCACCATCAAAAAGGGGGAGATTGTTGAATCCCCTAAGTGATTTTGATGATGACTGAATATTAAAGCAAGTGATTACTAATATATTTTATTTTAAGTATTCCAATGTCAGAAGAAAGAGAGCTCTTTGATCAAAATAAGAAAGATATAAAGTGGAAATCAAATAAAAATCAAATTTTCTTGATTGGTACAAAAATTCCTTCAAAATTATCTTGGAGCAGTCTTCGAGACGTCTCGAATTTTTTTTGAGAGCTCTCGAGTGGACTGGCATGCCCCAAATACAGTTCTAGCATGATTTCAAGAGGTCTTGAGTGAATCTCGAGAGCTCTCAGTCTTAAGTAATAGAAATTTAGTTTTTATGCTCTAAGAGCTGGAGGTCGTAGGATTTTCGAGAGGTCTCACGGTTCCAGCAACACGTCTCGTTCATAACCAAGACTTCTTGGTCTCAGACAAGCCATTTTTTCTAAAAAGCTAACTTTTCATGTAACTAAAGGTGAGAGCTCTGCTGATCAAATTGAGAGGCCTCGTAACTTGACGAGACGTCTCGAGACAAATTGAGAGATCTCGAGACTTGGCGATAATGTTTTGATGGGACATTCTAGATCGGATTTTTTCGATTTCAATGGCTAGTTGCTGCTCTCCAATGGTCGGATTTTACTTTTTCAGAGCTCCAATAATCACTAGAAGAGTGGGAATGCTGGAGATATAAAAGGAAGAAGCCTTATTTTTAATCAAGAAGAGAAAAATGAGAGAAAGTGAAGCATGCTCTATTCTTGAACGAATACCCAATCTCCAATCAATCACTTCTCTCAAGCTTTGAAGAACCCTCAAGCCTATTAACTCCACGTATTCAAAGAGGCTTTCAATGAACTGCAAGGACAACTTTTTTGTTCATTCAAAGGGACATTTTGAGTTATAAAATTTCTTTTTTTCTTTCCATGTACTTGGTTTTAACGGGGCTGAAACTTAAGTTTTGGGGTTTTTCTACCCTCTGTTTATTTAGATTGGTTTGCTGATCCTTGTAAGGATTATGGTTGATGAACCTAGGAAAAAATCAACTAGGTTTTTGGATAGTGATTCTGAAAAAACTATCCGACTATAATCTTGCGGGATTACAGTAAAATTTTCAAGAGTTTGCTTGGAGAGTGGACGTAGGTGCTGGAAGAGCATCGAACCACTATAAAATTCTCTTATTTGTATGTGTGCTCTTAATTGTGTCTTCTATTTGCTCTCATATTTGATTCACTTAGATTTTAATCATTTATCACCACACATATCTACTTTAAATTTTTGAAAATCCAATTCACGCCCCCTCCCTCTTGGGTTGTCTATATGGGCAGCACTGATCCTTGATGCAAGTCCGAGTTCCCACTCAGCAAGAATTAGCCACCCTATGGATAGCATTGGAGACGTCCGAACCTCTCTAGACCATTAAAACTCAGAGTTCTTCATCACTTACAAGATTGCTCACATGTGTAGAAGTCCTACCCAAACTCCAACTATCAATCTCCAATGGACTGGCAAGTCATTGAAGGGAAAAACCTATTTTCCGAGTTAGGTTCGTTCAAATCTGATTAGATCAAGAGAGATATATTAAAAAAAAAATTTTAGATCTAAATTAGACTTGAGACTCTTCAAATCTAATTTTATTGATTTGATAAAATAAAATAAAAATAAATTAAATTAAATCTAATGTAATTGTACCTTGTTGTGGATAATCCTATTACCCTATGATGATCCTGATGGTTGCCTGAGGTTCTAGATGTAGCCACGCAAGCACCTGGCCTCTACCGATATCCACTCGGACAGGATCTAGACATCTTCTTCTTCTCAATCTATACTCCAAAGATTAAATCTAGATCTGATCTTGATGATCTTCAAAATACCTTTTGAAGATTGGGTGTTGTCTCTTGCAGCAATGTTGCCTTCTTACTTTCTTGTCACTTTTCTCTTGCTTAGATCGCACCAAACTAAAATCCAAAATCTTTTGGGCAAGGAGAGGAGAGAGAGAATCTAAAGGAGGCATGAAGAAGGAGAGAGAGGGGCAATGTTGCATGGGCAAAGGGCAAAAGCTCTCAATCTTTGGCGCAGACAGGATTTATATAGATCCTGCTGCGCCATGCAGTGCCACATCATCCAGGCCAGTTACGGCTCTTTATGAAATCAGATCTAAATCTGATTGATGGAATGACATCATCTAATCCAATTAGATTAGAGTCCCTCACAAACCTCCTTAGGTGCCGCCAAGATAGGTCAAAGAAGAGTCTTTGGCACCACCCAAGTAGAGAGGTGAAGCAACTGGAGTCCCATCCATATGGGACTCCAATCTTTATCGTCTTTGGGAGGGAGGCATGCACCCCCTTCCTTTCCTCCTTTTAGCAGGAGGACAAAGCTCCATCTACTCTCCTATGGGTGCATGACACATGGGCAAATGTCTAAGTGTCAAAGGTCAATGTTTGACCAAAGTTGAAGAATAAGATTTAACATGTGACGAAAAATGGTAGGTGTTGTCTCAAATTTATCTTATAATTTAAGACAACCCTTTTCTGACCTAGACAAACTCTAATCAGATCAAGTAAAAGTTCCTGAGTGAGTTCAAACATATTTGGCTTAATCGAGATAATTTTTAATGATTGTTGAAGAAGAATATCAGGCTCAATCGTGTGCTAGCATGATTTCCTTGAACCTAATTGAATCTTATTCAAATCAATTGAACTGGGTTAGTCTAATTGATGATATCCATATCCAAACTCTTATTTGTGTGATCCAGTTAGGTTCAATTTTATATGGTAATAGGATATGTCATGATCTCTATTATTGCCATCATCAAAATACCTTCTAATGTATCAGAACTTTTCTGATTCAAACAACTAGTATGATCTATTTGCTTTCAAAATCCACCGGTGACACCTTGCAGCATATGGTGGCAATCCATCAGAACTAAAAATAAACCTCTCAGTGTAGTTACCTATATGATTAAGTTCCTCCATCTTGAGCCCTGATCAGATTAGGGTTAAGGTGATCTCATCAAATCTTAATTTTCGTCATATAAATTAATCATTCGATTCAAGTTCGATGTAAAAACTCTAATAGAAACTCTTTCTATCATTTCACTCTACTATGGCCATGGGCTTATGGACTTGATTTTCATGATCATCATAGGGCTGCTCCTCATCTATCGAGATAGATAGATCCCCTATTGGTGCAATTCAATTCCTACAATGAATATGCTATAGCCAACATACACCTCAGAATTTTGAATGGCTAGGAAGTCAAGTTATAGTATAGTCAAACTATAAGACCCTCAAGGTGAACTACCGATGCACCTTAGGTCAAAGAATCAGACACACCACTGTAGCTTCGAGCCAGTTATTGATGAGAAGGTAAACTTTCTGAAGACT
Source organism: Cocos nucifera (assembly GCA_006176705.1). Taxonomy (NCBI): domain Eukaryota; kingdom Viridiplantae; phylum Streptophyta; class Magnoliopsida; order Arecales; family Arecaceae; genus Cocos; species Cocos nucifera. Next base: position 210,699 of record QRFJ01001951.1, on the reverse strand, counting down.
GCTCGAGGTGATCATGCTCAGTACCCTCATTCTCTAACGAGTACCTATACTCTCGCTCTGGTGTCTCTATACCATAGACTCAAGACTCATCTACCCTAAAAAAGCGATCGTACACCAACCTTCTGAATCATTCATCATTCTCATGATGATCCTATGGTTGAAAGCATTTTATGAGTTAATAATGAAAATTAATATTTTAAATTTTTAACTCTTGAAAATATGAATTATCATTACCATTAACTCAAGGAATGTATCATAGATACTTTCAAATACACACTGTGATAGAAAATAATTCATTTTATTATTTATAGTCCAAATTATAGTTTTGTCCTTTGATATGTATTACAAGTGTTAGCCAATTCTGGCTTCTAGGGCACACATATCTAACAATCATGACAAAAGACACCACTCTCCGTAACAAACTCTGCGTGGCCCAAATGGTCTACTTGCAGGCAGTTATGGTTGTCACTATTAATTTGTTACACGCTCTATTTATATAAAGGACCCTCCAGATACGTTTCTTCTCCAATCTCTCTTCGCCTTCTCAAAACTCTACAAAAATTCTCCTGAATGCTCCATTTTTGTTGATCAGATAGCTGACTTGACCATCGAAGGGTTCTGCTGAAGCCACCCCCACCTTAGGTTTGGATATGTTTTGAAGGATGTTTCTCCTAGGTCTTTCATGGAGGATTCTTTTGATAACCACATTTTAACTATGGTCAACATGGGAATATCATTCCTAATAACGAGGATATCATCCACGTACAGTACAAGGAAGATAATAGTGCTCCCACTGACCTTTTTGAAAATACATAATTCCTCCTCATTTTTGATGAAATCAAATAATTTGATCACATCATTAAAATAAGTATTCCAGCTCTAAGATGCTTGCTTAAGTCCATATATGGACCTTTGCAACTTGCATACTTTATGATCAGCATTACTGGATGTAAAACTTAGTGGCTATTCCATATAGATATCTTCCTCCAGGTATCCATTTAAGAATACCATTTTTACGTTCATTTGCCATATTTCATAATTGAAATAGGCGGCAATAGCAAGCAATGTACGGATGGACTTTAGCATAGCTACTGACGAAAAGGTATCCTGATAGTCAATGCCTTCGCACTGACTATACCCTTTTGCTACTAATCTAGCTTTGAATGTCTCCACATTTTTATCTACACCAATCTTTCTCTTGTAGATCCATTTACACCCAATAGGTACTATACCTTCAGGTGGATCTACCAAGGTCCAGACTTGGTTTGAATGCATTGAGTCAATTTCTGACTTCATTGCCTCTAACCATTTCTCGGAATCGATATCTAATATTGCCTTGTCATGGGTTTTGGGATCATCACTATGAACCCCATTATCTATGAGGAACATTTTCTCTACTTTCTTTGAAATAGTACCTAAGTACCCTCAAGGTGATTGAAAATCCTTTCTGATCTATGAGGTGGAGGAGGCAGTGATTGTATTGGCTTAACCTGATTTGGTTCTATGAGGTCCTTAGCTCGTTGCTCTTGGGAGACTTTCTCCTTGAGCTTAATCTGCTTTCCAATGCCGCTATCTTAAATAAACTATTTTTCAAAAAAGATGGTATGCTGACTCACAATCACATTATGGTCTTCTGGAATGTAGAAATAATATCCTAATGACTCTTTAAAATATCCTATAAATTGAGCTCTAAAGGACCTATACTCTAACTTGTCCACTTGTTGTCTTTTGACATGAGCCGGACAATCCCAAATTTTGAGATGACTCAGACTTGGTTTTTTACCATGCCATATCTCATACGGTGTGGTAGGAATGATTTTAGAAGAAATCCTATTCAGTATATATATAGCAGTTAACAGACCATGTCTCCAAAAAAAATCAGGAAGGTCTGTGAAGCTCATCATGGATCGGATCATATCTAATAGGGTCTGGTTCCTCTGTTCTAAAATTTCGTTGAGTTAAGGTGTTCTAGATGGAGTCCATTAAGAGATTATGCCATTTTGCTTGAGATAGTCCAAAAAGATTTTTGACTAAGGTATTCTCCTTCTCGATCTGATTGAAGAACCTTAATGGGTTTTTCAATTTGCTTTTCTACTTCATATATAAATTTTTTGAACTTTTCAAAAGCTTTAGACTTATTCCTCATAAGATACATGTACCCATATCGAGAAAAATCATCGGTAAAGATTATGAAGTAGATAAAGTTGCCTCTAGCCAACACATCAAATGGGCCGCACACATCAATATGTACTAGGACAAGTAGATTCGTGGCCCTTTCCCCATGTCCTACAAAAGAAAGCTTAGTCATTTTGCCTTGAAGATATGATTCACAAATTGGATATGACTCAAAAGTCAACGGACTCAATAGCTTGATTTTCTTCAATTTATTAATCCTATCTTCTTCTATATGACCTAGCTTTAGGTGCCATAGAAAACTATCATTTGGACTATCCCTAGGTCATTTTGATCTTATGGCATTTACATTTTGCTCGATATTAAAGATAAATACATCAATATGTTACCGATAGAGACCGTTAATGAGGAAACCACTTATAATTTTATTTCTTTCATAAAGAATATTATAATAGTCCTTAAGAAAACTAATTACATAGCCTTCTTGTGCTAAACATGAAACAAAAATCAAATTTTTATTTATAGCAGGCACATAGTAACAATCCCTAAGTACTAAATCTAAGCTAGATGGTAGTCGAAGAGGATAGATTTCCATGGCCACAGCAACAACCCTTGCTCCATTTCCGATGCGTAGGATCATCTCACCATCCCTCAACCTCCTACTATCCTCAAGACCCAGCATGGAAGTGCATAAATGAGTACTAGAACCAGAGTCAAGCACTCAACTGGATGCAGAAGAAACCATAAGGTTAGATTCAATAACAAACATACCTCCAAAAGGACCTATCTCCTTCTTATTCTTCAGGGTGGCTAGGTATATAGGGCAGTTCCGCTTTCAGTGGTCGTCTATGTTATAATGAAAATACTTTTCTTTGTCAGCGGCCTTCTTCTTCAGCTCTGCCTTCTTCATCTTTTCACCTTCCATCTTTTGCCTTTTCATAGACTTCTTCTTCTTTTCAAAAGACTTTCTCTTGAAAAAAGTTCATTCCATAGCAAGTACTTAGCCTTTAGAACCTTTCATAGAAAGCTCAGCAGTAACCAACATGTTCATTAGTTCGGCCAGAGTACTCTAGAGTTTATGTATATGGTAGTTCATGACGAACTGTCCATATGCATCAGTCAAGGATTGTAGAATTATGTCATTCTGTAGATCTTGGTCTAACTTCACTTTGAACTTCTTAAGCTCTTTCAAATCCTTGGTCATCATCGGACAATGATCTTGGACTGATTGCCCATCACATATTTTAGCCTTAAAAAGTCGTTTAGTGATCTGATATTTGGCTACGCAACTTTGTTCACCAAACAACTCTAATAAGTGAGCCAATATTTGGTGGGCAGTCTTGATATCTTCCTATTGGCACTGAAGCTCATCAGATGCGAGCCCAATATGTAGTATCTGATCTTGTTATCTTCATCCATCTATTTGTCAAGAGATGCTCTCTATTTAGTGGACGGACTGACTGGTAAGGTGGGGGGATCCTGATCTAATACATGAGTTAACTTCTCAGAACCCAAAATGATTTTGAAGTTTTGAAGCCAATCCTTACAATTAGATCCGGTCAGTCTATGGATGTCCAGGATACGAGCTAGTGGGTTGGACGTAGATATTTTCCTGTAGAGAGTTAAAGTTTCTAGTTAAATTTTTAATTAAGACTTGACCAATTTGTTTAAGGGTTTGATTTTTAAATAAATTAGCTCCTACTATTTTTTTGAATCCTAACACTTTCTTTGTAAAGATGCAAAAATCTTCATGATTAATAATTTTTAGTGGATGGTGCAGTCCCACCAACTAACTCATCACCTCACCTAATAGTTATTGGTGATGGGTTAGTCAATGAGTGAACAACTCTTGTCCAATGATTCTCTAATCATGATGCACCCATGCTTGATCTCTAATTTATGAATCTCACCATGCCCGAAATTTTGATTCACTTCTTAATTAAGTCAGACCCACCATTTGCATAGATTGGATTCTTAATTGGCTCTCTCACCATATCTAGAATATTGAGCCCAATCAATCCTACAGCCCCTAGCATCCAATGCCTAATAGATATGGTTGCATCTTTTCGGTGCAATTAAACCACTGTGACCAGTCGAGAATAATCAATCCGAAAAGAGCCTGCACATCTACAATGGTGGAAGACCTTAGACTTAATATTTTCTTAGGAAGATTTGATTTAGATCTCTTTAAACTTGACTTGACGTAGTCATAACCATTATGACTAACCTAGTGGCATGGGTTAGCTCAGATCATTAGCCACCTCAAATCAAGATTGAGCTGACAAATATTGCCAGGTAAGTAAGACCAATGGAAGGGATATGCCATTAACTCAATAAGAATGAATTCGAGTCGAGTAGCTTTCAATTAAAAACCAGTCGATCGTATATGCCCAACTTATCTTAGACACCAAATTATTGAGCCAGAACCAATCAGATTAGCCTATAATCTAGACTCTAACCTCTGAGCCTAGTTAGGTCTTAACTTGATCAATCACTCATGTGACTCGACCTTGACCCAGACTTAATCATATTAGGCTGATCAATTTAAGCATTCTTGATCCCATCTAACCGACTCTTAATTTGGTTTGATCAACCACTAGACCTAATTGAGCTACCCAAGTCCGAACCCAATTTCATGAATATGTCTTAGATCTAAAAATTCTCAATTTTAGATCTAATATATTTTATAATCTTAATTCTTAATTAAGTTTAGAGTTCATAAATAAAATATATAAATAAAATCCTAGGATATTGGGATCTAGGATTTTGCAGAAAATAAGTTTTTGATTTCTGATTAAGGATGAACGCACAGCATCCCTACACATTATAAGAACATCCCATCGAATAGAAGGAGAGGGCCTCTAAACCCTTCTTTATTCTTATGACCGGACGATTAAGGAAAATGCCTTAATCAAAAATATGATGAATCTACAAAACTAGTTAGATCTACATATATATCACATATATAAAATTGATCTAACAAAAAAATATGTTTTGCATACATCTCATGTATCATATCATGTAAGTTTTCAAATTTAAATTATATCATAAATATTTAAAAAATAAAATTTATATTTGATCATATCAAATTAAATTTATTTTAGACAACTTTGTAGAACTATTCTACAACTAGTCTAAACATGCATCTATCATATCTCATATGAATAAAATTAAATAAATTTATTTTTTATTTTTTAGATCTATTTATAATATTTATAATATCAAAAAATAGTAAATAAATAGATCTGAAATCATAGTTAATCAAATTAAAACTATGATCATCCTAGACTACACATAGAATAATTTTATTCCTAGTCTAATCATGCATCTCATTCATCTTAGATTTAGATTACCTAATTTTTTTAATTTCTGATTTTAGATCTAATCAGATCTAATGTGACATCTAAAATCATCTAATTATCAGATCAAAATTATATTAAAATTAGATCTTAATAATTCTGACACTTGGCTCTGATACCAGTTGAAGAAAAAATTCTATTTTTTGGATCAAGTTCGTTCAGCTCTGATTAGATCAAGAAAAATATTTCAAAAATTTTTTCTTAGATCTAAATTAGATCTAAAACTCTTCACATCTAATTTTATTAATCTAATAAAATAAAATTAAAATAAAATAAATTTAATTTAATTTAATTATACCTTATTGTGGGTAATCCTATTATCCTGTGATGATCCTGATGGTTGGCTGAGGTTCTGGATATAGCAATGCAAGCGCTTGGCCTCTATCGATATCTACTTGAACGAGATCTAAAGATCTTCTCCTTCTCAATCTGTACTTCAAAGATCAGATCTAGATCTAATCTTGAAGATCTTCAAAACACCATTTGAAGATTGGGTGTTGTCTTTTACAGTAGTGCTGCCTTCTTGCTTTTTTGTCGCCTTTCTCTTGCTTGGATCGCACCAAACTGAAGCCTAAAATCTTTTGGGCATGGAGAGAAGAGAGAGAATCTAAAGAAGGCATGGAGAAGGAGAGAGATGAGCTATGTGGCATGGGCAAAGGGCAGAAGCTCTCAATCTTTGGTGTAGATAGGGTTTATATAGACCCTGCTGTGCCATGCATTGCCACATCATCCCGACCAATCATGCCTCTTTGTGCAATCAGATCTAAATTTAATTAGTGGGATGACATCATCTAAACCAATCAGATTAGAGTCCCTCACAAACCTCCTTAGGTGGTGCCAAAATTGGTCAAAGAAGAGTCTTTGGCACCACCCAAGTAGAGAGGATGAAGCAACTGGAGTCCCATCCATATGGGACTCCAATCTTTATCCTCTTTGGATACACGCCACCCTAGGTGTGCGCCCCCTCCCTTTCCTCTTTTTAGTAGGAGGAGAAAGCCCCATCTATTCTCCTATGGGTGCATAACACATGGGCAGATGTTTAAGGATCAAAGGTCAATGTTTGACCAAAATCAATGAACAAGATTTAGCAGGTGATGGAAAATGGTAGGTGTTGTCTCAAATTTATCTTATAAATTAAGATAATTTTTTTCTAACCTGGACAAGCTTCAGTCAGATCAAGTAAAGATTTTTGAGTGAGTCCAAACATATTTGGCTCAGTCGAGATAATTTTTAATAATTATTGAAGGAGAATATCAGGCTTAATCATGTGCTAGCATGATTTTCTTGAATCTAATTGAATCTTATTCAAATCAATTTAACTGGATTAGTTCAATTGATGATATCCAAATCCAAATCTTTATTTGTGTGATCCAGTTAGGTTCAATTTCGTATTGTAATGAAATATGTCATGATCTCTATTATTGCCATCATCGAAATATCTTCCGTTGGATCAAAATTTTTCTGATTCAGACAACTAGTATAATCAATCATCCAAATCATTCAAATTGCTCTAAAAATCTATTAGCAGCATATGGTGGCAACCCATCAGAACTAAAAATGAACCTCTCAGTGCAGTTATCTGTGTGATTAAGTTCCTTCATCTTGAGCCCCGATCAGATTAAGATTAAGGTGATCTCGTCAAACCCTAATTTCCATCATATGAATTAATCATTCGATTCAAGTTCGATGTGAAAACTCTAATAGAAACTCTTTCTATCATTTCACTCTACCATGTCCATGGGCTTATGGACTTGATTCTCATGATCATCATAGGGCTGCTTCTCATCTACCAAGGTAGATAGATCTCCTATTGGTGCAATTCAATTCCTACAATGAACATGCTATAGCCAACATACACCTTAGGATTCCGAATGGCTAGGAGATCGAATTATGGTATAGTCAAACTATAACACCCTCAAGGTAAACTGTTGATGCACCTCAGGTTGAAGAACCAGACACACCACTGCATCTTCGAGCCAGTTATTGATGAGAAGGTATCTCTACCCCATAGACTCAAGACTCATCTATCCGAAAGAAGTGAACGTACACCAACCTTCTAGATCATTCACCATCCTCATGATGATCCTATGATCGGAAGCATTTTATGAGTTAATAATAAAAATTCATATCTTAAATTTTCAACTATTGAAAATATGAATTATCATTACCATTAACTCAAAGGATGTATCATAAACACTTTCAAATACACACTGTGATAGAAAATAATCCATTTTATTATTTATAATCAAAATTATAATTTTGTCCTTAGATGTGTATTATAAGTATTAGCCAATTCTGGCTTCTAGGGCACACATATCTAACAATCATGACAAAGAACACCACTCTACATAACAAACTCCACGTGGCCCAAACGATCCACTTACAGACAGTTATGGTTATCACTATTAGTTTGTTTCATGCTCTGTCTATATAAAGGACCCTCCAAATATGTTTCTTCTCCAATCTCTCTTCGCCTTCTCAAAACACTACTAAAATTCTCCTAAATGTTCCATGTTTGTTGATCAGATAGCTAACTTGACCATCAAAGTGTTCTGCTGGAGCCACTCCCACCTTCAATTTGGACTTATTTTGCAGGTCCTAATGGCGACCTCATCTTCTCCAACTCCAGCTCTTTCCGATGTCTACAGTTTTCAGCACCAACATATTCCATGAAGATGAAGCAGTGAAAGAAAAAATTAAAATGGTTTCAATCTAGAAAAAATAAACATGTATATATTAGATTGGATCTAAAATTTGATTCATGATTTAATTTTTAGTATGCTTTATTTTCAATTATAAAACTAGCAATAAGATTGTTGATTATGAAATGAGCTGACCCATTTGTGAAATGAGTCAACCCATTTGGCGAACAAAAAATAGAGAAAACCTTTCAAAATTTAAAAATTATTTTTGAAATGCTGAACCTCAATCCATCAGCCAAAAAATATAATTAAAAGAATTAAGTGTTGTCTAGTAGGGTCTAGAATTATGGTTTAAAGATCCTAAGACAAATGCATAAAACTGTGGGTTAATGGATTAGATGAATTATATCCATTAATTAGGTTAGACCTAAGGTTAGTTGAAGAATGGACTTAACTAGAGTAATTGATTAAATCTAACCAAATGTTGAATTAGATTAGGTCAAGGATGCTCTAGATTCAACTTTAATATTTATAGTTGGACAAGTCCATGTCTTTAACAAGGACCAAGATTGACTTGATTCATGGCTAAGCAGTCCAGCTCGAAATTACTAGGTTGATTAGATTGAATCTAATTTACCAGTTGGTGTCTAAGGTAAGATTAGCAGTCTAGACCAATGGTTTTTAATTGAGAGCTACTCGTGCTAATTCGATCTTTGATGAGTTAATGGCATGTTCTTTCCACTGATCTCATTTATTTGGTGACATGGTCGATTTGGATTTGATTAGATCACTTGGTGATTCGAGCTAACCCATGTTGTTAACCCTTGATTGATTTTGATGATAATAAAAGTATTTGAGTATAAATTATTAAATTACTAACATTATTTGTAAGGATGTGTAGTTATAAATTTCAAGAGCTCACAATCATCAAGTGTTTTCATTCATCTAAATAAAGATTCATCACTCAAGATTTTAGAGAAGATACTTTAGTTTAGATATATCTATCAAGAGGTAATAATGAAGATTAAATCAAGATAAAAAGGCAAGTCTACAAAGTAATTTGGAGAAGAAAGGGTCACCAATAGTCTTTGGCATGCATGACATGCGAACTAGGCCGACCTAGTCTTAGTGGAAGCAAAAGATAGAAAGCTAGATTTTCAAAACCCAGGGAACTAAGCTAACCTTGTTTTCAACTAAACCAACCCAATGATAACAAGGCCGACCCGTCAGAACGGTAGCCGACCTAATCTCAGAAGATAGCGAAAGATAGAAACAAGTATTCTGGGATCATTGAGACTGAGCCATCCAAGCTAAAAACTAAGCCATCCTAGTTTGAACTAAGCCAACCCAGTAAAAAACTGAGCCGGTCTAGTGACTGTAATGGCTAGTTTTCAGTTGTATAGCTTTTTCACTCCACACAGCTTCCAACGACTATTTTTGATTTTTCAATGGCAAGATCACTTCCAAAAGCCCTCCTAGATGACTTGTAGTGATAGAAAACCTTAGAAATACTTAAGAAAATATTTGGGACAAGAAAGAAAACTTTTGAACTTACAAAGAGAGCTTCCAAGCATATTTTCAGGGTATTCAAGTGTGTGAGCAATATAGTAAAAAGGATGGAGTGATCTTTCGGACATCCATTTATCCTTCCAACATTCTCAATCTGATAGAAGTTAGGCTTTTGTTATAAAAAATCATCACCTACTTTTCTCAAGCATTCAAAGAGAAAAAATCAAGTCTACAAGCAAAGCAGCCTAGAATTCCTTCTCTTAAGCTTCATAGAGTTTGTTTTAATTTTTGTACTCTTTCTTTTTATTTCAAGTTTCTTAGGGTAAGAAACTTGGGTCAGTCCAAGCCTAGAGTTTGACATTGTATAGTTTGATTGGTGAGCCAAAGTTAAAATCAATCAAAATTGATTGTTAGCTCAAAAAAATAATCATTATATGGTTGTGGTTGGTAAGCTAAGATCAAAATCAATAGGATTGGAATGTGAATCCAAGTAAAATAATCGGACTGTAATCAAGCTAAGTGATTATAGTTGAATTCCTAAGTGATTTACTCAAGAAGTGGACGTAGGTGCTAAGTTTGGTGCTAAACCACTATAAAACTAGTGTGTTTATGATTGTGTATTTCTGCTCTATTACTTTTATTCATTGCACATTATATAGCTTATTTCATTTAAGCACTTAACTAACTTAATCTACTCATATCTTAAGTTTAAATTTTAAATATCCAATTCATCCCCCCTCTTGGAAAGCCATCCTTGGGTAACAAGTGGTATCAGAGTAGGTGCTCTAATATTAGTTATTGATCAAACTATCAAAGAGCTAAAGATTAAATAGCAATTTCAATTAGGACTTCATTGGTTGAGCAATCAACCAATAAACCCCTGCTATTCAATGGGACTAACTATACCTATTGAAAAGTATGAATGAGAATATTCGTCCAAGCACAAGATTATGACATGTGGAATGTCATAATATTAGGATCTCACACACCTACAATCATAGTTGATGGAGTATCTGTAATACACTTTCAAAGATAATTTTATAATTTTAATTATAAATTAATAAAAACATTATTTTCTATCATAGTGTGTATTTAAAATGTCTGTGATACATCCTTTGACTTAATGATAATGACAATTCATATTTTCAAGAGTTGAAAATTTAAGACATGAATTTTCATAATTAACTCATAAACTACTCCCGACCATAGGATCATCACGAGGATGGTGATCGATCTAGAAGATTGGTATATGATTGCTTTCTTAGGATAGATGTGTCTTGAGTCTATAGTGTGGAGACACCGAAGTGAGAGAATAGGTACTCGTTAGAGAACGACGGCACTGAACGTGACCACTTCAAATAGTCATAAGAAAGTCTATCTTCTCATCGACGACTGACTCGATGCTACAGTGGTATATCTAGTTCTTTGACCTGAGGTGCATTGACAGTTCATCTTGAGGGTGCTATAGTTTGACTACACCATAACTTGATCTTCTAGCCATTTGGAATCCTAAGGTGTATGTTGGCCATAGCATGATCATTGTAGGAATTGGATTGCACCAATAGGGGATCTATCTACTTCGATTGATGAGGAGTAGCCCTATGATAATCATGAGATTGAATCCATAAGCCCATGGTCATGGCAGTGTGAATAGGATAGAAAAATTTTCTATTAGGATTTTACATAGGACTCAAATTGAATGATTAATTCATATGATTGATATTGGGTTTGATAAGTTCACCTTCACATTAATCCAATCGGAGCTCAAGATAAAAGAACCCAATCACACAGGTAGCTATATCGAGAGGTTCACTTTTAGTTCTGATGGATTGCCATCATATACTGCTAGGTGTTACTGGTGGATTTTGGGAGCAATTAGAATGATTTAGATGATCGATCATTCTAATTGTATGAATCAGAAAAATTTTGGTCCATCGAAAGGTGTTTTGATGATGTCGATGATAGAGATCACGATATGTCTCATTATCATACAAAACTAAATCTAACTAGGTCACACAAACAAGGATTTGGATCTAGACATCATCAATTGGACTAACCAAGTTCAATTAATTTAGATTAGATTCAATTAGGTTCAAAAAAATCATGCTAGCACATGATTGTGCCTAACATTCTCCTTTTCGTAATCACTTAGGTTCATCTCGACTGAGCTAAATTTTTTTAGGCTCCCATAGAAACCTTATCTTAGTATGATTAGAGCTTATCCAGATCAGAAAATGATTGTCTTAATTTATTAGATGGATTTTAGATAACACCTGCTAATTTTTGTCACCTGATAATTCCTACTTTTGGACATAGGTCAACTGTTGACCCTAGACACCTGGACATGGTGTTGGGAATGTGTCCCAAAGCCAATCATCAGTCTATTGATGGTTGGACCATACATTTATAATTATATATGAATTATAAATTAATAAAAGTTATTTTGATATTTTTCATCATAAATTCTATTATCTTCTAATGAACTCCTATGTTGTGATGAAGTCCTTAGGACTATTTAGATTCGATAAAGGAGAATTTATTGTTTAGCTCTTAAATAGTTCACGACCAAATGATACGTTGTTACTTAGGATAACAATGTTTATCGAGTATAGATTGTTGTGTGCCATATAGGTTGGTCATCCTCATGATCAAGGAGTGTTGAGACACTAATATGGCATGCAAGTGAGATGTATAGGTACATCTACACTGAACGTGACCAACTCCAAAGCTTTTCTCCTATCAAGATTAGCTCTGATGGAATATGGGTATAAATGTCCCTCCGACTTGAGATCACCATGGTGACTTTTAAACAACTCACTGTGTTTTGATGCCGGACTACCTAAATTTCTAATGTAGTGATGGAAGATTTCTGGGCATAGTCAAGTACTTGTGGAGTCAATGCATGTATCAAGATGGGATTGACCACTCTTGATTTCAGGAGCTGTGTTCAATTATATTTCAATTTAGCAAAATCTTGTCTAGGGTAGTCTTAGTGAGGAGTCATGAGACTAATTACTTTGAGACACGATATGGATGTATTTTCTAGAGTTGACAGTCTAACCCTGAGTCATCTATTATACAAAGGTTATAAGGATAAATTATACGATAACCATATTCGTGTAGGTTTTGAATGCTACGATTGTGATTATTCGATCAATCCGGACATCGGGTACCACTGCTAGATGATCACTTCAATTAGTATAGAAATTAATTTCTATGCTATCGGCTTAGGTTCAGACCTACGGAGTCACACACACTAAAGGTTCCTACCTGATTTAATGGCTGCTGAAGAGTTTCACTTGACTAGGACTCTATGGTCAAGAGTCCCACTGGACTAGGACTCTTCGATCGGGAGTCCTACTGGGTTAGGACATTGAGTCTCAATGTCTAGGAGTCTGTGGTCAAGAGTCCCACAAGACTGGAACTCTTTGACCAAAAATTCCAAAGAATTGGGACTCTGAGTCCTACATGTTTGGTACTTTATGATTAAGAGTTGGGACTCCACAATCATGAGTTCTGCTTGTTTCGGACTCTGGGATCAAGAGTCCCACTAGTTTGGGACTCTTCGATCAAGAGTTTCATTTTGATGGGACTCTATTATTCGGACATCCACTGGATTTGGACTCTAATTTATGAGAGGTTATATTAGTGATTTGATCACTAATTAACTTAATTTGATTGAGTAATTATTTTTGATCTAGGTCTAATTGAATTGGATTCAGTTGGGTCTGACCTGATTAGGTCGTTGGTTGACCTAATCATCGAGGAGGTTTGAACCCTGATTTGATCAGAGGTTGGGCTTGATCAATTCCTAATTTTATTAGAATTTAGTTGAGTCTAATTAAGCCTAAATGTATTGGGTTTAAATTAGTCTAATTGGGCCTAACCTATTTTGAATTGGTTGGTTTAATTGGTTTAAGTTTGAATTTCAAAGACTAGTTTGACTAGTCTTCTTTTCCTGCGCCATTTAACCCATGCCCACTTAAAAATTTAATCTAATTCTCTCATGATTCATTTTTCATGCATAAAAGAGCTTTTGACTAGGTCTCCCACGTTCCAAATGGATAAGGTTTGGTTGTTGTTTGTTTTGATTTGAACGAGATTCAAACTTAGATAAAAATAACCTCTACCTTATCAATGCACCACCCTTCTCTTGTGTGACACCTTTGCTACATGAGAAAAGGTTTTCTCATGATTCCTTTCCATGCAAAACTATGTTCATGCCTAGCCTTTCTCACGTCCCTAGTGGATGGGATCTGATGGTTTGGAGGTTGAATTCAAAATGAGTTTGAATTTGCCCTAACAACCAACCCGATCTATCTCTCCACATGGTGTCTACACTCTTTGGCGCAAAATAAATAGGTGAAATTTTTGGGACATGAAAGTGTCAGATATGTGTGCCCTAAAAGTCAGAATTGGCTGATACTTGTTATACACTTCTAAGAACAAAATTATAATTTTAACTATAAATAATAAAATAGATTATTTTCTATCACAATGTATATTTAGTGTCTGTGATACATCCCTTGAGTTAATGGCAATGATAGTTCTTATTTTCAAGAGTTAAAAATTTAAGACATAAATTTTCATTATTAACTCATAAAATGCTTCTGTCCGTAGGATCATCATGAGGATGGTGATTGATCCAGAAGATTAGTGTACAATCGCTTCTTTATAGTAGATAAGTCTTAAGTCTATGGTGTAGAGACACTAGAGTGAGAGTACATGTACTCATTAAAGAATGAGGACACTAAGCATGACCACCTCGAGCAATCATTAGGAAGTCTGCATTCTCATCGATGACTGACTCGAAGCTCCAGTTGTGTATCTAGTTCTTTGACCTAAGGTGCATCGACAGTTCACCTTGAGGGTGTTATAGTTCGACTACACCATGACTCGATCTCCTAGCCATTCGGAACCCTGAGGTGTATATTGGCTATAGCATATTCATTGTAGGAATTGGATTGAACCAATAGGAAATCTATCTACATTGGTAGATGAGGAGTAGTCCTATGATGATCATTAGAATCAAGTCTATAAGCCCATGGCCATGGTAGAGTGAAATAATAGAAAGAGTTTCTATTAAGATTTTTACATTGGACTTGAATCGAATAATTAATCATAGGATAGATATTAGGGTTTGACGAGATTACCTTAACACTAATCCTATCAGAGCTCAAGATAGAAGAACTTAATCACATAGGTAACTACATCGAGAGGTTCATTTTTAGTTCTGATGGATTGCCACCAAATGCTACTAGGTATCACTAGTGGATTTTGAGAGCAATTAGAATGATTTAGATGATCAATCACACTAGTTGTCTGAATCAGAAAAGTTTTGATCCATCAGAAGATATTTCGATGATGTTGATGATAGAGATCATGACATATCTCATTACCATATGGAATTAAACCTAACTGGATCACATAAATAAGAATTTCGATCTAGATATCATCAATTGGACTAACACAGTTTAATTGATTTGAATAAGATTCAATTAGGTTCAAAAAAATCATGCTAGTACATGATTGAGCCTAATGTTCTCCTTTAATTGTCATTAAAAATTATCTCGACTAAGCAAAATATATTTGGACTCACTCAGGTACCTTTACTTAGCCTGACTGAAGCTTATCTTAATCAGAAAAGGATTGTCTTAATTTATGAGATGAATTTGAGCCAACACCTGCCATTTTCCATCATCTGCTAAATCCTATTTCAGACATTTGGCCAAACGTTGACCTTTGACACTTAGACATCTGCCCATGTATCATGCATCCATAGGAGATAATTTTTGGACCAGTGCATGCCTACGGAGGCATGCCCCCATGGATAAAGCATCTGGAGTCCCAAATAGATGGGACTCCAGTTGCTTCAGGGTTTCTACCTAGGTGGCACCAAAGACTTGTCTTTGACCAATCTTGGCACCATCTAAGAATGATTCAGAGGGGCTCTCATCTAATTGGATCAGATGATGTCATCCCACCAATCAGATTTAGATCTGATTGTACAAAATGCCATGATTGGTTGGGATGATGTGGCACTGCATGGCGCAACAGGGTCTATAAAAATCCTATCTACGCCAAGATCTAAGAAGCTTGATTCAATGCCCATTCCATAAGACCGCCACTCTCCCTCCTCCATGTCATCTTTAGGTCTTCTCTCTCCTACCCATGCCCAAGAATTTTTGGGCTTTAGTTTGGTGTGATCCAAGCAAGAGAAATGCAACAGAAAAAGGAAGAAGGCAGCACTACTGCAAGAGACAACTCACATCTTCGAAAGGAGTTTTGAAGATCTTCAAAATCAGATCCAGATCTGATTTTTGGAGAGATGATAAAGAAGGAGAAGATCTCCAAATTCTATCCAAGTGGATATCGGTAGAGGCCAGACACTTGTGTGGCTAGATTCAGAACCTCATGAAGACATCAAGATCATCATAGGATAATTAGATTACCCTCAACAAGGTAAATTAAATTAGATTTAATTTATTTTTTATTCTATTTTATTTTCTTTTATTAGATCAATAATATCAGATCTAGAATGTCTCAAATCTAATCTAGATTAACAAAATTTTTTTTTTGAAATATCTCTCTTGATCCAATCAGTTCTAAACGCACCTGATCCAAAAAATTAGGTTTTTCCTTTAACTGATATCAGAGCCAGATTGCATTTTTCATTAGATCTGATTTTATTTTAATTTTGATCTAATAATTAGGTAATTTTAAATATCACATAAGATATGATTAGATCTAAAATTAAAAATATTTAAAAAATTAAATAATTTAGATCTAGATTGTACAAGATGCATGACTAGTTGTAGAATAGAATTATTCTATGTATAGTCTAGCATGATCATAATTTAATTTAATTAAGTTATAATTTTTAGATCTATTTATTTACTATTTTTTTATATTATAAATATTATAATAAAATCTAAAAAATAAAAAATAAAGTTATTTAATTTTTGTTCATATGAGACATGATGAATGCATGTTTAGACTAGTTGTAGAATAGTTCTACATAATTATCTGGAGTAGATTTTAATTTGATATGATCAATTTAAATTTGATTTTTTAGTTGATTATGCGATAATCTAAATCTAAAAATATGCATGATATGATACATGAAGATGTATGCAAAACATATTTATAGTTAGATCAATTTTTATATATGAGATATATGATATAGATCTAACTAGTTTTGTTGTTTTCATACTTCTGATTAAGGCATTCTTCTTAACCGTCCGATCATAAGAATAAAATAGGATTTAAATATTTTCTCCTTCCATTCGATGGGATGTTCTTATGATGTGTAGGGGTTCTACACGTTCAACCTTAATCAAAAATCTAAAAATTATTTTCTGTAAAACTCTAGATCCTGAAACCTTAGGATTTTATTTACATATTTTTTTATGAACCCTTAACTTAATTAAGAATTAAGATTATAAAATATGTTAAATCTAAAAATTAAGAATTTTTAGATTTAAGACATATTCATAAAATTGGGTTCAAAATTGGATAGCTCAATTAGGTCTAGCGATTGATCAAACTGAATCATGAGTTGGTTAGATGGGATCAAGAGTGCTTAAATTGACTAGTCTAATAGAATTAAGTCTGGGTCAAGATCGAATCACATAAGTGATCGATCAAGCTAAGATCTAATTAGGCTCAGTGGTTAGAGTCTGGATTGTAGGTTAATCTGATTGATTCTAGCTCAACAATTTGGTGTCTAAGGTAAGTCTGGCAGATACGACCGACTGATTTTTAATTGGGAGCTACTCAACTCAAATGCATTTATATCGAGTTAATGGCATATCCCTTCCATCAGTCTCACTTATCTAGCCATATTTGTCAACCCAATCCTGATCTAAGGTGGTTAACAATCCGAGCTAACCCATGCCACTAGGTTAGTCATAATTGTTATGACTATTGTAAGTCAAGTTTAAAAAGACCTAAATCAAATCTCTCTAAGAAAAGATTAAGTCTAAGGTCTTGCACCATTATAGATATGCGAGTCCTTCTTGAGGTTGATTATTCTCGACTAGTCATAAAGGTTCATTTGCATCGAAAAGATGCAACCATGTCTATTAGGCACTAGATGCTATGGGCTAGAGGATAAATTAGGCTTAATATTCTGGATATAGTGAAAGATCCAATTAGGAATTCAATCTATGCAAATGATGGGTCTGACTTAACTAAGAAGTGGATCAATATTTCGGACATAATGAGATTCATGAATTAGAGACCAAGTTTGGGTGCACCATGATTAGAGAATCATTGGACAAGAGTTATCCACTCAATGGCTAACCCATCACCAATAACTATTATGTGAGATGATGAGTCCGTTGGTGGGATTGCACCATCCATTAGAAATCTGTAATCATGGAGATTTTTGCATCTCTACAGAGGGAGTGTAGGGATCCAAAAAAATCGTGATAGCTAATTTATTTAAAAATTAAATTTTTAAATAAATTGATCAAGTCTTAATTACAATATCTAACTAGAAACTTTGACTCTCTACAAAAAAAATCAAAATATCTGCATCCAACCTACTAGCACGTATCATGGACACCCATAGACTGACCGGATCCAATTACAAGGATTGATTTCAGAACTTCAAAATTATTTTGGGTTTCAAGAAGTTAACTTATATATTGGACCAGGATCCTCCCACCTTACCAGCTCATCCATCCACTAAATAGAGAGCATCTCTTGATAAGTGGATGGACGAAGATAACAAGATGAGATACTACATGTTGGGCTCGATGTCTGATGAGCTTCAGCGCCAACATGAAGATATCAAGACTGCCCACCAAATGTTAGCTCACCTACAAGAGATGTTTGGTGAATAGAGTCGCAGCCAAATATCAGGTCACAAAATGACTATTCAAGGCTAAAATGCATGATGGGCAGTCAGTCCAAGATCATTGTCCAATAATGATCAAAAACTTGGAAGAGCTTAAGAAGCTCAGAGTGAAGTTGGATCTGGATCTACAGAATGATATAATTCTGCAATCCTTGACTAATGCATATGGGCAGTTCATCATGAACTATCATATGCATAAACTTTAAAATACTCTTGCTGAGCTTATGAACATGCTGGTTACTGCTGAGCTTCCAATGAAAGGTTCTAAAAGCTCAGTATTTGCTATGGAATGGACTTCTTCCAAGAGGAAGTATTTTGGAAAGAAGAAGAAGTCTGTGAAAAGGTAGAAAAGATTGAAGGAGGAAAGAAAAAGAAGGTAGAGTTGAAGAAGAATATCGCTGACAAAGAAAAATATTTTTATTGCAACACTGACGGCCACTGAAAGCAGAATTGCCCTACATAACTAGCCACCTTAAAGAATAAGAAGGAGGTAGGTCCTTCTGGAGGTATGCTCGTTATTGAATCTAACCTTACAATTTTTTCTGCATCCAATTAAGCGCTTGACTCTGGTTCATGTGCTCATTTGTGCACTTTCATGCAGGGTCTTAAGGATAGCAGGAGGCTGAGGGATGGTGAGATGATCCTACGCATTAGAAATGGAGCAAAGATTGCTGCTGTTGCCGTAGGAACCTACCCTCTTCGACTACCATCTGGTTTAGATTTAGTACATAGGAATTGTTATTATGTGCTTGCAGCAAGTAGGAATTTAATTTCTATTTCATGTGTAGCATAAGAAGGCTATGTAATTAGTTTTCTTAATGACCATTGGAACATTCTTTATGAAAGAAATAAAATTACAAGTGGTTTTCCTATTCACGATCTTTACCAGTTACATATTGATATATCTATTTTTAATATCGAGCAAAATGTGAATGCCATAAAATCAAAATGATCCAGGGATAGTCCAAACGATAGGTATCTATGGCACCTTAGACTAGGTTATTTAGCAAAAGATAGGATTAACAAATTAGAGAAAATCAGGCTATTAAGTCCATTGACTTTCAAGACATATCCAATTTATGAATCATGTCTTCATGGCAAAATGACTAAACTTCCTTTTGTGGGACATGGAAAAAGGGTCACGGATTTATTTGCCCTAGTACATACTAATGTTTGCGGCCCATTTGATGTGCCGACTAAAGATAATTTTGTCTACTTCATAACCTTCATCGATGATTTATCTCGGTATGGGTATGTGTATCTTATGAGATACAAGTCTGAAGCCTTTAAAAAGTTTAAGGAATTCAAACATAAAGTAGAAAAGCAAACTGAAAAACCCATTAAGTTCTTCAATCAGATCGAGGAGGTGAATGTTTTAGTCAGAAATTCCTAGACTATCTCAAGCAGAATGGCATAGTCTCTTAATGGACTCCACCTAGAACACCTCAACTCAATGAAATTTCAGAACGAAGGAACCAGACCCTATTAGATATTGTTTGATCCATGTTGAGCTTCGCAGACCTTTCTGATTTTTTTTAGAGACATAGTTTGTTAACTGCTATATATTTACTGAATAGAGTTTCTTCTAAAACCGTTCCTACCACACCATATGAGATATGGCATGGTAAGAAATTAAGTCTTAGTCATCTCAGAAATTGGGGTTGCCTAGCTCATGTCAAAAGACAACAAGCAGACAAGTTAGACTATAGGTCCTTTAGAGCTCGATTCATAGGATATGCTAAAGAGTCATTAGGATATTATTTCTACATTTCAAAAGATCACAATGTGATTGTGAGTCAATATGCGATCTTTCTTGAAAAATAGTTTATTCAAGATGACAGCATTAAAAAGTAGATCAAGCTAGAAAAGAAAGTCTCCCAAGAGCAAAGAGCTAAGGTCCCTTTGGAACCAAATCAGGTTGAGTCAATACAATCACTATCTCCTCCACCTCGAAGATCGAAAAGGATTTTCTGTCCCCCTGAGAGGTACTTAGGTACTATTTTAGAGGAAGAAGAGAAAATGTTTCTTGTAGGTAATGGAGTTCATGGTGATGATCTCAAAACCTATAACGAGGCGATATTAGATATTGACTTCGAGAAATGGTTAGAGGAAATGAAGTCAGAAATTGACTCGATGCACTCAAACCAAGTCTGGACCTTGGTAGATCCATCAGAAGGTAGGTATAGTACCTATTGAGCATAAATGGATCTACAAGAGAAAGATTGGTGTAGATCAGAATGTAGAGACATTCAAAACTAGATTAGTGGCAAAAGGTTATAGTCAGCACGATGGCATTGACTATCAGGATACCTTTTCGTCAGTAGTCATACTTAAATCCATTCGCACATTGCTTGTTGCTGCTGCCTATTTTGATAATAAAAAATGACAAATGGATGTAAAAATGGCATTCTTAAATGGATATCTTGAGAAAGATATCTATATGGAACAACCGCTGGGTTTTACATCTAGTAATACTGATCACAAAGTATGCAAGTTGCAAAGATCCATATATGGACTTAAGTAAGCATCTCAGAGCTGGAATACTCATTTTAATGATGTGATCAAATTATTTGGTTTCATGAAGAATGAAGAGAAATCATGTATTTTTAGAAAGGTCGGTGGGAGTGCTATTGTCTTTCTTGTACTGTACATGGATGATATCCTCCTTATTGGAAATGATATTTCCATGTTGACCATAGTTAAAATATGGTTATCTAAAGAATTCTTCATGAAAGACTTAGAAGAAGCATCCTTCATTCTTGGAATCAAAGTCTATAGAGATAGACCGAATAGGAAGCTAGGTCTTTCATAGAAGATGTACATAGAGGAAGTGCTAAAGAGGTTTAGCATCGAAAAATCCAAGAGGGGTTTGGTACCCGTCAGACATGGCATTCATCTCTCCAAGAAAATGTGTCCCAATACACTAGAGGAGATTGAACTCATGAGCAAGATTCCTTTTGCTTCTATAATAGGAAGACTCATATATGCCATGTTATGTATGCGACCTAATATAGCCCATGCTGTGAGTGTCACAAGAAGATATCAGTCAAATCTAGGAGAAGAACATTGGACTTCTATGAAATGTATCCTTAAGTACTTAGGAAAAACTAAGGATATGTTCTTAGTTTTTGGCAATGGAGAACTCAAAGTCCAAGGATATACAGACTTGAATTTTATGTTCGATATAGATGATCAAAAGTTGATATCTAAAAATCTATTTATGTGTAATAGTGGTGCTATCAGTTGGAAGAGTTTCAAACATATAAAAATAATAGATTCCACCATGGAAGCAGAATACGTCGCTGCATCAGAAGCTATGAAGGAGGCATTTTGGTATAAGAAATTTGCCACAGAGATCGGAGTGATGCCATCAGATGCCATTTCTCTGTACTGCGACAATAATGATGCCATAGCTCTTGCTAAGGAATCGAGGTCTCATCAGAAATACAAACACATCGAGCGGCGATACCATCTCATCCACGATTATCTTGAGAAGGATACGTCGAGGTCAAGAGAGTCGACTCCATAGATAATGTGGCAGACCCACTTATAAAGTCGTTGGGCCAGCAGAAGATCAAAACCCATCTTGAGAAGATGGGACTTAGATTTATAGTCAATTATCTTTAGGTCAAATGGAAGTTTGTTAGATATGGGTGTCGTAGAAGCTAGAATTAGCTGACACTTGTTATACACTTCTAAGAGCAAAATTATAATTTTGACTATAAAGAATAAAATAGATTATTTTCTATCATCATATATATTTAGTGTTTATGATACATCCCTTGAGTTAATGGCAATGATAGTTCTTATTTTCAAGAGTTGAAAATTTAAGACATGAATTTTTATTATTAACTCATAAAATGCTCCTGACCGTAGGATCATCATGAGGATGGTGATTGATCTAGAAGATTGGTGTATAATCACTTTTTTATAGTAGATGAGTATTGAGTCTACGGTATAAAGACACCAGAGGGAGAGTACAGATACTCGGTAGAGAATGAGGGTACTGAGCATGACCCCCTCGAGCAATCATGAAGAAGTCTACCTTCTCATCGATGACTGGCTCGAAGCTATAGTTATGTGTCTGGTTCTTTCACCTGAGATGCCTCGACAGTTCACCTTGAGGGTGTTATAGTTTGACTACACCATGACTCGGTCTCCTAGCCATTTGGAATCCTGAGGTGTATGTTGGCTATAGCATATTCATTATAGAAATTGGATTGCACCAATAGAGAATCTATCTACCTCGGTAGATGAGGAGTAGCCCTACAATGATCATGAGAATCAAGTCCACAAGCCCATGGTCATGACAAAGTGAAATAATAGAAAGAGTTTTTATTAAGGTTTTCACATTAGACTTGAATCAAATGATTAATCATATGACGAATATTAGGATTTGATGAGATTACCTTAACCCTAATCCTATCAGGGCTCAAGATAGAAGAAATTAATCACATAGATAACTACACCGAGAGATTCATTTTCAATTCTGATGGTTGTCACAATATGTTGTTAGGTGTCACTGATGGATTTTGAGAGCAATTAGAATGATTTAGATGATCAATCATACTAGTTGTCTGAATCAGAAAAGTTCTGATCCATCGAAAGGTGTTTCGATGATGTCGATGATAAAGATCGCGACATATCTCATTACCATATGAAAATGAACCTAACTGGATCACATAAATAAGGATTTTGATCTAGATATCATCAATTGGACTAACCCAGTTTAATTGATTTGAATAAGATTCAGTTAGGTTGAAGAAAATCGTGCTAGCATGCGATTGAACCTGATGTTCTTCTTTAATTATCATTAAAAATTATCTCGACTGAGCCAAATATGTTTGACTCACTTAGATATCTTTACTTGGTCTGATTGGGGCTTGTCATCAGAAAATAGTTGTCTTAATTTATGAGATGAATTTGAGACAACACCTACCATTTTTCATCACCTATTAAATCCTGTTTCGAACATTTGGTTAGATGTTGATCTTTGATACTTAGACATCTACCCATATGTCATGCACCCATAGGAGAAAATTTTTGGATCAGTCCACCTACTAAAAAGTAGATGGATAAGGGGCATATGCCTAGGGAGGCATGCACCCATGGATAAAGCATCTAGAGTCCCATACAGATGGGACTCCAGTTGCTTCGAAATTTCTAACTAGGTGGTGCCAAAGAGTTGTCTCTGACCAGTCTTGGCACCATCTAAGGATGATTTAGAGGTGCTCTTATCTGATTTGATCAGATGATGTCATTCCATCAATTAGATTTAGGTCTGATTGCACAAAAGGTCATAATTGGTTGGGATGATGTGGCACTACATGGCGCAACAGGATCTATAAAAATCCTATCTGCACCAAGATCTAAGAAGCTTGAATCATTACCCATGCCATAAGGCTGCCCCTCTCCCTCCTCCATGCCATCTTCAGATCTTCTTCTCCTACCCACGTCCAAGAATTTTTGGGCTTTAGTTTGGTGCGATCCAAGCAAGTGAAAGATGACAGAAAAAGAAAGAAGGCAGCACTGCTGCAAGAGATAACTCACATCTTCGAAAGAAGTTTTGAAGATCTTCAAAATCAGATGCAGATCTGATTTTTGGAGAGATGATAAAGAAGGAGAAGATCTCCAGATCCTATCTTAGTGGATATCAATAAAGGTCAGGCACTTGCGTGGCTAGATCCAGAACCTCAGAATGACATCAGGATCATCACAGAAAAATCAGATTACCCTCAACAAGATAAATTAAATTAGATTTAATTTATTCTTTATTTTATTTTATTTTTTTAATTAGATTAATAATATCAGATCTAAAAAGTCTTAGATCTGATTTAGATCAAAGAAAAAAAATTTTGAAATATCTCTCTTGATCCAATCAGTTCTAAACGAACCTAACATGAAAAACTAGGTTTTTCCTTCAGAAAGAACTAATCATGAGCCTCCCAGTGCATGAGAAAAAAAAATCCCATGAGGAGAAAAACCAAAGAAAGGCTAGCATAGGGTTTCAAGGTGCATTTGACCTAAGGTTTTGATCTAGGATTGGGAAATCCATTTCATGAGCTACGTCTGTCGAAAGCCAACAAAATTTTGTGGAGAACCTCCTCTATCTCTCTACTATGTCTATCAGTGACCCAGAGCATCCATGAAGACCATAGATGAAGATCAAAGGTGTTCAATCAAAATAGCCCCTGAAAGACTTTGGTGTCAAGCTAGCACTTGCATGGGAACCGATCAGGATCAGGAGCCTCATGTGGAAGATCAATGGATGCCAGACACTTGTGTGGCTGCATCATGACCAGCAGACCTCCTTGACGATGATCAGATCATGGTGATTAACTATCCATAAAAAGGTATTATGTTCTGAACACGTAGATGTTGTAAATAGTTTACTACATAGTTTTATTTTTAGATCTATTGATGTATGCATGCATATTATATTTAGATCCTAATGTGTAGGATTAAATAATCTAATATTATCAATAGATAATTAATTAAATTAATTATTTTTCTACTGCTTCTTTGCTATTTTCAAAAAAAATTCAAAAATAGCATAGAAAACCTTGCACTATTTTCTTCAAATGGTATCAGAGCAAGGTTCTTTAAACATAATATGCTTGCATATTTAGATTAATAATTTAGATTTGATCTAAATATTAATCTCATAATTAAAATAATTAGATCTAAAAAATTAAAATTCAGATCGCACGAACTGCAGGTTGTCCTATTGTAGGGTTTACATCCTACAGTGAAAAGGTTGTCCTGCTACGTTGCTGATCTATATCGTTAATCATAAAATTACTAGATTTGATCTAATATTTTTTATGATCTAATTATATTAGGTTTTAATCTGATTTATGATTATGAATGCATAATTAGATAAAGTTTGATTCATGATTTCATGATTATGTAGTGTACATAGTTTCAGATTAAACCATACAACTAGTATTATTTATGAATTAAGACAATTTAATTTTGAAATGAGTTGACTCAATTAGTGAATAATGCTAAGCTATAAAGAATCTTTCAAAATTAAAAAATATTTTTAAAATGCCGAATCCTAACCCTCAGCACATAAACTTAATTAAAAATTAAGTATAATGATTTAGTATCTAGAATTATGAATTAAGACTCTAAGTCATTAATCATAAACTTGTTGGTTATTGGGTTAGCTAAATTAGGTCCATAAATTTAGTTAGACCAAAGGTTAGTTAAAAGGTGGACTAATTTAGAGTAATTGATCAAATCTAATTAAATATTAATTTAGATTAGGTCAAGGACTCTGTAGACTCAATTATAATAGTTATAGTTGGTTAAGTCTATACCTTTAACAAGGACCAAATGGACTCGATTCAAGTTTACACGGTCGAATCCAAAATTACTAGGATGGTTAAATTAAAACTAATGAACTGAATGGTGTCTAAGATAAGTTTGGCAATTTGATCAGTGGTTTTTACTTGAAAGCTACTTGCACGGATTCGATCTTTGACGAGTTAATGTCATATCCGTTCCACTGATCTCACTTACCTAGCCATGCTGGTGAGATAGATTTTGATTAGATAACTAGGTGATTTGGGCTCACCCATGTCTATTAGGTAAATCAGTCTGATTGATTTAAGTGATCCTAATGCTAGCTTAGATTAGATCCTTTTTTTTTCTAACTTGGTGAAGTCAGTGGGAGGATCGAAATTGGCTTCCTAAATTTTTTTAAATTGATCAACTAAATCCTCTAAAACTGTTAGGTCCTTAAAAATGAAATAGTTATATAGATAACTAAATCATAGCCCCCCATTAAGTTGAATGATAATGGGTTCATTAGTATAATGATCATTGGAGGCCCAAAGAACTGGCAATTATTGACTAATGAAATTATCATTCATAAAATGATAATTTGGTTAAGTCTTTCTGATGGTAGTTAGGTTAGCCGACCAAAGTCGGGCTTGATCATTTATTGGTTAGATAAGATCAAATATGGTCATGTTAATGGTTGGATCTAATCGAACCTTTTCAGTGGAGATCAAAGCCTACTGATTAGGTCTATGGGACAAAATCAATATTACTAGAAGTTGTTTAGAGAAATAATTGATTTTGAATCTATCCAGAGGTGCACATGGTTTGAACAACCAAAGTTGGGCTCATGTGTAGTCTATGTGGATTCTATTACCCACTAAAGAATTAAAGTAATTCCTCAAATTGGAGGCAGAGGCTACCAATTCGTATAAACTAATGGGAGGACCTTTAGACTAAAGTCTAAGTCTTTAGGATTAATAATTCATATCCTAATTAGGTTTGATTTTTCTTTTTCTGCAGACATGGCCACTAACCTATCACTCTGATCATTGTTAAACCATGATAAATTAATGGGATCCAACTACGATAGCTGATATCGTAAGTTGAAAATCATCTTGGAGCATGAGCGGATCCTTTATATGGTAACAGATCCAGCACCTAAGGAGCCAGCCCCAAACACTAGGGGAGCGATCTGAGATACTTATCAGATGTGGCTCAATGACCGCACCACCATTCGATGTATAATGCTGGCAGCAATGAATGATGAGTTTAACTATAGGTTTGAAAATGCCCAACCACTGGAGATGCTTCAAATATTGAATGACTCCTTTGGCATGCCGGACGATGTTGAAAGGCACAAAACAAGTTGTGCCATTTTCAACGCTAGGATGAGGGATGGGGCCTTAGTTTCTGATCATGTATTATGCATGATCAAGATGATTGAGCACCTTAGCAAGCTGGGCTTTCCCCTACATGAGCAGCTTGGTAAGGATGTGATTCTTAATTCCTTACCCAAGTCTTTCCTCTCCTTCCTAACTCATTTTAGAATGACAAAGCCTACAGCGAACTACCATGACTTGTTGGGGTTGCTGTAAAACTTTAAGAAGGATCACCAACTCCACAAGGAGATGGGGAATGTAGTGGGATGGTCTTCTTTTGGTCATCAACCCTTTAACAAAGAAAAGAAGAATAAGAAAAAGAAAAATAAGAAGGTGCAGCCGCATGCTGGGATGTCTGTACAGGGTCAGACTAAGAAGCACAAGCCCGACCAGAGCCAGGCAGTGTGCTTTTTCTGCAAGAAGCAGAGACACTAGAAGAGAAACTATCCTCTATACATTGCCTCCCTAGACCCAAACAAGTCGAGGAAGAAGTAAGTGGTTGCTGAGCAAGATAATTATATGATAATATCTTACATTTTTTTCTTATTTAATTCTATTGCCTGGGTATTAGATACTGGAAGTCCTTATCATATTTGTAATTCTATGTAGGGCTGGTAGGTTAGTAGAAGATTTAATCAAGGTGAGAGGTTCTTGAACATTGGAGATGGAAGACAAGTTCCAATTCTAGCTTTAGGAATCATAAACCTTGTAATCCATTCAAATAAAGTTATTCTTAATGAATGTCATTATTGTGCAACTTTCTTATTAAATGTCATTTCGTAGGCCTTTTGCTTATGAATGGTTTTGAAATATCAATTAAAAAAAAAAATTGTAATGTCATTTTGAATGGTGTTATAATTTTGATTGGATAATTGAATAACAAAATTTATTTACTTTCTATACTTGTTAATGTGGTTCAATCCTTCGGTAAACACTCTAGAATTAGTGATGTGTCTGATGTCTACCTTTGGCACTGTAAGCTAGGTCATATTAGCAAGAATAGAATTAACAAGTTAGCTCAAGAATGAATTCTTGAGGTTAGTGATTGTGAGTCATTTTTGACTTGTGAGTCCTATCTTCATGGTAAGATGATCAAGTCATCTTTTGTTGGAAAAGGTGAACGAGCCACTGAACTCCTAAGTCTAGTACATTTGGATGCATGTGGACCCATGAGCTCAAGTGTCAGAGGTGGATATTTCCACTTAGTAACCTTCACAGATGACCTATCGAGGTATGGGTGAGTCTATTTAAAGAACCATAAGTTGGAGTTGTTTGAAATGTTCAAACTATTTTGAAATATGGTAGAAAAGCAAACTGAAAAGAATATTAAAACTCTTCAATCTGACTGAGGGGGTGAGTACCTTTTCAATGAGTTTCTAACAAATCTTGGGAAGAACGGAATTCACTTCCAATGGACCCCTCTTGGAACACCACAACATAATGGTGTATCTAAAAGAAGAAATTGGACACTATTGGACATGGTTCGATCCATGATGGGATTTGTTGTTTTGCCAATCTTTCTATGGATATATGCGCTCGAGTTAGCTTGTTACATTCTAAATAGGATTTTGAGTAAATCTATTAATAAAACACCATATGAGATATGGACAGGGTATAAGCCAATGCTTTTACATCTTAGGGTTTGGGTTTGTCCGGCTTACGTTAAATGTTTGATGACAGACAAGCTTGGACCTAGGTCTGATAAGTATAGTTTTATAGGTTACCCAAAAGAAATCAAAGGATACTACTTCTACCTTGCTAATGAGCAAAAAGTATTTATCAGTCTTAAGGCAATCTTTTTAGAAAAGGAGTTTCTTGGTGAAGGAACTAATACCTCTAAGGTTGAACTTGATGAAGTACGACAAGTAGAAGAATGGACATAAGTTGCTGAACCTGAGCTGGATCTGATTAGATCAGACCCAGAACCCATTGTAGATGCACCCTTAAGACGATCTAGTAGAGTACCATGTCAATCGGACAGATACTATGATTTTCTGGTCTAGGATGGGGATCCTATCGAAGTCGATGAGAACGATCAGGACCCAATCACCTATATGGATGCAATGCAGAGATCCGACTCTGAGAAATGCCTTGAGGCCATGAAATTTGAGATGGAATTCATGAAGGTCAATGATGTATGAACATTGGTTGACCCACCAGAAAGGGTAAAATCCATAGGGTATAAGTGGGTCTTCAAAAGGAAAAGATGCACAAACAGAAAGGTGGAGACCTATAAAGTCCATCTGGTTGCCAAGAGATATCGTCAACATTATGGTATTGACTATGACGAGACGTTCTCTCTTGTGGCAATGCTCAAATCCATTCAGATTATGCTTGCCATAGCTGCCCATCTAGACTATAAAATCTAGCAGATGGATGTGAAAATAGCTTTCTTGAATGAAGAGCTGGACGAAGAGGTATATATGATACAACCTGAAGATTTTACGTCCATAGATGAGTCTAAGGTGTGTAAGCTTCAGTGCTCCATTTATGGACTGAAGCAGGTATCTCGGAGCTGGAACATACGATTTGATAGAACAATCAAAATGTATGGCTTCATTAAGAATGAAGAGAATTCCTACATATATAAGTGGGCTAATGGTCTAGCAATAGTATTCCTAATATTGTATGTGGATGACATTCTCTTAATTGATAATGATATCCATACATTACAAAGAATAAATATCTAGCTGTCATCATAGTTCTCCATGAAAGATTTGGAAGAAGCTTCCTACATCCTAGGGATGAAGATCTATAGAGATATATCTAAAAGATTGTTTGGATTGTCCCAGTCTACGTACATTAATACTGTGCTAAAATAGTTCAGCATGGAGAATTCCAAAAAAGGCTATCTTTCGATAGGCCATGAAATTTTTCTTTTAAAGAAGGATTATCCAACAATAACTCTAGATAGAGAGCATATGAATAGAATGCCATATGCTTTTGTTGTAGGTTCTATAATGTACACCATGACATGTTTGCGACCAGATGTGGCATACTCACTAGTTGTAGTGAGTAGATACCAATCTAATTGAGGGGAGAATCACTAGAAGGTTGTTAAAACAGTCCTGAAGTATTTAAGAAATACTATAGACCAGTGGCTTGTATATGGTAAATCGGACTTAAAACTTATGGCGTTCATAGACTCCAGTTTCCAGTCTGATCATGATGATAGCAAGAGTGTGTCAGGATATATATTTATCCTTAGTGGTGGGGCCATTTGCTGGAAGAGTTTCAAGCAGCACACTATGGCTGATTTAGTTTGCAAGACGGAGTATGTCACTGCATTAAATGCTGTCAAAGAAGCGATGTGGCTAAGAAAATTCATCATCGAGCTCAGAGTAGCATTCTTTCTTAATGGTCCAATTTTGCTTTATTACGATAGCTCTGGAGCTATTGCTCAGGCAAAGGAATCAAAGGTACACCAGCGAACGAAGTATATTCTATGTTGCTACCATATTATTCGAGAGATTGCGGATCGAGGTGACGTCGACCTTCAGAAGATCGATGGAAAGGAGAACCTGGCTGATCCATTCACCAAAGCTATTCTGGTGAAGAAGTTTGACGACTTTAAGTTAAAGATATGTATTAGATACTACACCGATTGGCTTTAGTCCAAGTAAAAGATTGTTGGAAATGTGTTCTAAAGTTAATCATCAGTTTGTTGATGGTTGGGCCATACATTTATAATTGTATATAAATTATAAATTAATAAAAGTTATTTTAGCATTTTTCATCATAAATTCTGTTGTCTTTTAATAAACTCCTGTGTTGTGATAAAGTCCTTAGGACTATCTAGATTTGGCAAAGAAAGATTTATCGTTTAGTCCTTAAATAGTTCATGCCTAAATGTTATGTTGTTACTTAGGATGATAATGTATATCGAGTATAGATCATTGTGTGCCATGTAAGTTGGTTGTCCTCATAATCAAGGAGTGTTGAGACACTGATATGGCATGCAAGTGAGATATATGGGTACATCTATACTAAATGTGACCAACTCTGAGGCTTTTCTCCTGTCAGATTAGCTTCGATGGAATATGGGTATAAATGTCCCTCCGATCTGAGATCATCATGGCGATTTTCAAGCGACTCACTATATTTTGATGTCAGACTATCTAAATTTTTAAATCAGTGATGAAAGATTTCTGGGCACAATCAAGTACTTATGGAGTTGATTCGTGTATTAAGATGGAATTGACCACTCCTAATTTTAGGAGCTATGTTCAATTATGTTTTAATTTAGCAAAATCATATCCAGGGTAGTCTTAGTGAGGAGTTACAGGACTAATAGCTTTGAGACACGACATGGATGTATTTTCTAGGGTTGACAGTCTAATCCTGAGTCATCTATTACACAGAGGTCATAGGGATGAACTAAATGGTAACCATATTTATGTAGGTTCTGAATGTTGTGATTGCATTTTTTTGATCTATTCGAACATCGGGTATCATTGCTAGATGGTCACTTCGATTAGTATAGAAATTGATTTCTATGCTACCGACTTAGGTTCGGACCTATGGAGTCACACATACTAGAGGTTCCTATCTGATCTAATGGTTGGTGAAGAGTACCACTCGACTAGGACTCTGTGGTCAAGAGTCCCACTGGACTAGGACTCTTCGACCAGGAGTCCTACTGGGTTAGGACATTGAGTCTTAATGTTTGGGAGTCTATGGTCAAGAGTCCCATTGGACTCAGACTCTTCAACCAAGAGTCCCACAGCTTTGGGATGCTGAGTCCTATATATCTGGGACTCTGTGATTGAGAGTTAGGACTCCATAATCATGAGTTCTACTTGTTTCGAACTCTGAGATCAAGAGTCCCACTGGTTTGGGACTCTTTGATCAAGAGTTTCATTTTGATGGGACTCTGTTGTCCGGACACCCACTAAATTTGGATTCTAATTTATAAGAGATTTTATTAGTGATTTGATCACTAATTAACTCAATTTAATTGAGTAATTATTTTTGGTCCAAGTCCAATTGAATTAGATTTAGTTGGGTCTAACCTAATTAGGTCGTTGGTTGACCTAATCGCCGACGAGGTTTAAACCCTGATTTGATCAGAGGTTGGGCTTGATCAATTTTTAATTTTATTAGAATTTAATTAAGACTAATTAAGCTTAAATGTGTTGGTTTTAAATTAGTCTAATTGGGCCTAACCTATTTTGAATTGGTTGGTTCAATTGGTTCAAGTTTGAATTTCAAAGACTAGTTTGACTAGTCTTCTTTCCCTACGCCATTTAACCCACACCCACTTAAAACTTTAATCTAATTCTCTCATGACTTATTTTCTATGCACAAAAGAGCTTTTGACCAGGTCTCCCATGCTCCAAATGGATAAGGTTTGGTTGTTATTTGTTTTGATTTAAATGAGATTCAAACTTGGATAAAAACAACCTCTACCTTATCCATGCGCCACCCTTCTCTTGTGCGAAACTTTTGCTACATTAGAAAAGGTTCTCTCATGATTCCTTTCCATGCAAAAAGATGTTCATTCCCAACCTTTCTCACATCCCTAGTGGATGGGATCAGATGGTTTGGAGGTTGAATTCAAAATGAGTTTGAATTTGGCCTAACAACCAACCCAATCTATCTCTCCACATGGTGTCTACACTATTTGGTACAAAATAAATAGGAGGAATTTTTGAGACATGAAAAAACTGATCTAATATTGAGAAAGGACTTCTGTGAGCCTCTTGGTGAATGAAAAAAAATTTTTAAAAAAAATACCATGAGGAGAAAAATCAGAGAAAGGCTAGCGCAGGGTTTGAAGGTACATTTGACCTAGGGTTTTGACCTAGGATTTGGGAATCCATTTCGTGAGCTACGAGTGTTGAAAACCCATGAAATTTTATGGAGAACCTTCTCTACCTCTCTACTACTTCTACCAATGACCTAGAGTATCCATGAAGTTCGTAGATGAAGATCGAAGGTGTTCGATCAAAATAGCCCCTGAAAGACTCTGGTGTCAAGCTAACACTTGCATGGGAGTCGATCAGGACCAGGAGCCTCATGTGGATGATCCATGGAGGCCAGACACTTATGTGGCTACATCATGACTAGTGGACCTCCTTGACGATGATCAGATCATGGCGATCAACTATCCACGAAAAGGTATTGTGTTCTGAACACGTTGATGTAGTAAATAGTTTACTACATAGTTTTATTTTCAGATCTATTGATGTATGCATACATATTATGTTTAGATCCTAATATATAGGGTTAAATAATCTGATATGATCAATAGATAATTAAGTAGATTAATTATTTTTTTGCTGCTTATTTGCTATTTTCAAAAATTTTTCGAAAATAGCATAGTAAACCCTGCACTATTTCCTTCACATGGGGCCATGTGTAATGCGCTTATAGGAGAGCATCTGGGGCTCTTGTCCCCCTAGTAAATGATGCAAGAGTGAGGGTGCATGCCACTTTAGGTGTGCATCCCATGTGGATAAGAGATGGAGTCCCATGCAGATGGGACTCCAGGGTGTTTTGATAGGTTTAAACACCTAGGCACCAAATAGATTATGTTTATCCACTTTAGGTGCCACCTATGTGGATTTCAAAGGAGCTCTCATCTAATTAGATCTGATGACATCATCCGATCAATCAGATTTAGATCTGATTGAATAAAGGTTTCTGATTGATCGAGATGATGTGGCACTACATGGCACAGCAGGATCTATATAAACCCTATTTGCGCCTAGGGTTTGTGTGCTTCTCCAATTCTCTATGCTACAAGGCTGCCCACATATATTCTATGCCATCTTCTGATCTTCTCTCTCTCCTCTCCATGCCCAAGAAGCTGGGCATAGGTTCAAGTGCGATTCGAGGAAGAAAAGCGCCTAGATCAGAAAGAAGACAGCACTGCTGAAAGAGACGACCGCTACCTCTTCAAAAGAGTTTTAAAGAACTTCAAGATCAGATTCAGATCTAATTTTTAAAGAGTAGATTTGGAAGGAGAAGATCTTCAGATCCTACCTGAGTGGATATTGGTAGAGGTCAGGTGCTTGCATTGCTCCTTCCAGAACCCCAGGAAGAATCATCATAGGATAATTTGATTATCCAAATATAGGGTTTGAAATTAAATTAGATTTAATTTTATTTTTGATCTTAATATTAGATCATAAAGGATTAGATCTGAGATGTCTCAAATCTAATTATGATCTAAAAAAAAAAATTTAAAATATTTCTTCAAATATAATTAGATCTGAACGATCCTACGCCGAAAAATAGGATTTTTTCTTCAACTGGTATCAGAGCCAGGTTAGCAGTTCTTCAGATCTACCTTAGATCTAATTTTATTTTTTATTATAATCTAATATTAAAAGGTTTCATATGTCACATCAAATATCATTAGATTTGAAATCAAAAAATTAAAAAATTAAATCATTTAGATCTAATATGTTTGAGAAGCATAACTAGACTAGGTATATAATAGTTCTGTATGTAGTCTAGTATGATCATATATTTAATTTAATTAAATATAATTTTAGATCTATTTAGTTTTTATTTTTTTAATGTTATAATTATTGTAATCAAATCTATAAATAGAAAATAATTTTTTTTAATTTTTGATTTATTCATATGAGATATGAAAGATGAATGGTTAGACTAGTCATAGAATAGTTCTATAAGATGCCTAGAACAGTTTTATATTTGATATGATTAAATTTAAAATTTTATCTTTTAGATTTAATATGAGATATTTTAGATCTGAAAGTATGCATATTATTTTAGTTATGATACATAAGATGTATGCAAAATATGTATTAGTTAGATCGTTAATTGTATATGGGATATATGGTCTAGACCTAACTAGTTTTGTAGTAAAAAAATTATATTTCTAATTAAGACATTCCCCATGACCATCTAGTCATAAGAACAAAGTAGGATTTAAAGGACCTCTTCTCTCGTTCAATGGGATGTTCTTATGACGTGTAGGGGTGCTGCGCTTTCATCCTTAATAAAAAATCAGAATTTATTTTTCTGCAAAATCTTAGATCCTGAAATCTAAGGATTTTTGTTACATATTTTGTTCATGAACCCAAAATTCAATTAAAAATTAAGATTATAAAATTAATTAAGTCTAAAAATTATTAATTTTTAGATCTAAGATATATTCATAAAATTGAATTTGGGCTTGGATAGCTCAATTAGGTTTAGTGGTTGATTAAATCGGATCAAGAGTTGGTTAAGTGGTATCAAAGAATGCTTAGATTTGACCACCCTAATAAGATTAAATCTAGGTCAAGATCGAATCATATTGAGGTGTGACTCGATCAAGCCAAAACCTAATTTGGCTTTATGGTTCGAGCCTGGATTGTAGGCTAACCTAATTAGTTCTGATTCGATAATTTGGTGTCTAAGATAAGTCTAGCAGATACGATCGACTAGTTTTTAATTGGGTGCTACTCGATCTGAATGCATTCTTGTCGAGTTAATGGCATATCCCTTCCACCAATCTCACTTACATGGCCATTTGTGTCGACCCAGTTCTGATTTGAGATGGCTAACAATTTGAGCCAATCCATGCCACTAGGTTAATCATAGTTGTTATGATTAAGCCAAGTCAAGTTTAAAAACACCTAAATTAAATCTCTCAAAGAAAATACTAAGTCTAAGGTCTTCCACCATTGTGGATGTACGGGCCCTTCCTGGGGTTGATTGTTCTCGACTGGATACAGTGGTTCAGTTGTACCAGAAAGATGCAACTATGTCTATTAGGCATTGGATGCTACGGGTTCGAGGCTGAGTTGGGATCAATATTTTGGATATGGTGAGGGATCTAATTAGGAATCCAATTCGTATAAATGGTGGGTCTAACTTAACTAAGGAGTGGATCAATATTTCTATCATGGTGAGATTCATGTATTAGAGATCAAGTTTGGATGCACCATGATTAGAGAATCATTGGATAAGAGTTGTCCACTCATCAATTGACCCATCACCAATAACTATTAGGTGAGGTGGTTAATCAGTCAGTGGAACCACACCACCCACCAAAAATCAATAATCATAGAGATTTTCGCATCTCTGCTAAGGAAGTGTAGAGATCTGAGTAAATAGTGAAAGCCTAATTTATTTAAAAATAAAATTTCTAAATAAGTTGGTTAAGTCTAATTACAAAATTTAACTAAAAATTTTGACTCTCTACAGGAAGATGTCTGCGTCCAACCCACTAGCCCATATCTTGGACACCCATAGACTGATCGAATCCAACTACAAGAATTGACTCTGAAACTTCAAAATTATTTTGGGTTCTAAGAAGCTGACTCGTGTTGGAATAGGATCTTCCCATCTTACCAGCCCATCCATCACTGATCAGAGAGCGTTCTTAAGAAGTGGACAGATGAAGATAACAAACCCTGATACTATATGTTGGGCTCGATGTCTGATAAGCTCTAGTGCCAACATGAAGACATTAAGACTAGCCGCCAAATGTTGGCTCACCTATAAGAGTTGTTTGGTGAATAGAGTCATGCAACCAAATATCAAGTCACTAAAAGATGTTTAAGGCTCAAATGCATGATGTGTAGTCGGTCCAAGATCATTATCTAATGATGATCAAGAACTTAGAAGAACTTGAAAAGCTCGGTGTCAAGTTAGATCAGGATCTGTAGACTGACATAATTCTACAATCTTTGACTGATGTGTATCGACAGTTCAACATAAACTACCATATGTATAAACTTCAAAATACCTAGGCTAAGCTCATGAATATGCTGGTTACTGCTGAGCTTTCTATGTAAAGTTCTAAAGGCTTAGTACTTATTATGGAGTAGACTTCTTCCAAGAGAAAGTCTTTTGGAAAGAAGAAGAAGTCCATGAAGAAGTAGAAGGTAGATGGTGGGAAGAAGAAGAAGGCAGAGCTAAAGAAGAAGGCTATTGATAAAGAAAAATATTTCCATCGCAATACTGACGGCCATTGAAAGTGAAACTGTCCTCTTTACTTGGCCAGCCTAAAGAATAAGAAGGAAGCAGGTCCCTCTGAAGGAATGCTCATTATAGAATCTAATCTTATGATTTTTTCTGCATCCAATTGGATGCTTAACTCTGATTCTAGTGATCACTTGTGCACTTCTATGCAGGGTCTTGACGATAGTAGAAGGCCAAGGGATGGTGAGATGATCCTATGCAATGAGAATAGAGTAAGAGTTGCTGCTGTGGCCATGAAAACCTATCCTCTGTGATTACCATTAGGATTAGATTTAGTTCTTAGGGACTATTTTTATATTTATATGCCTACTGCAAACAGAAATTTGATTTTTATTTCATGCTTAGCATAGGAAGACTATATAATTAGTTTTCTTAAGGACCATTGTAATATTCTTTATGAATGAAATAAAATTACAAGTGATTTTCTTATAAATGGTCTCTATCAATTATATATTGATGTTTTTTTTTTCAATATCAAGCAAAATATGAATGCCATAGGATCAAAGTGACCTAGGGATAGTCTAAATGATAGGTATCTTTGGCACCTTAGTCTAGATCATATAGCTGAAGACAGAATTAACAAATTGAAAAAATCTGGACTATTAAATTCATTGACTTTTGAGTCATACCAAAATTGTTAGATATGTGTGCTCTAGAAGCCAGAATTGGCTGACACTTGTAATACACTTCTAGGGATAAAATTATAATTTTGACTATAAATAATAAAATAAGTTTTTTTCTATCATAATTGTGTATTTAGTGTTTGTGATACATCCCTTGAGTTAATGGTAATGATAATTCATATTTTCAAGAGTTGAAAATTTAAGACATAAATTTTTATTATTAACTCATAAAATGCTTCCGACCGTAGGATCATCATGAGGATGATAATTGATCCGAAAGGTGGTGTACAATTACTTCTTTATAGTAGATGAGTCTTGAGCCTACGATATAGAGATACTGAAGCGAGAATATAGATACTCGTTAGAGAAGGAGGACACTGAGCATGACCACCTCGAGCAGTCATAAGAAAGTCTACCTTCTTGTCAATGACTGACTCAAAGCTATAGTGGTGTGTTTGGTTCTTTGACCTAAGGTGCATCGATAGTTCACCTTGAGGGTGTTATAGTTTGACTACACTATGACTCGATCTCCTAACCATTCAGAATCCTGAGGTGTATGTTGACTATAGCATGCTCAATGTAGAAATTGGATGCACCAAGAAGAAATCTATCTACCATAGTGGAGGAGGAACAGTCCTATGAGGATCATGAGAATCAAGTCCATAAGCCCATGGCCATGGCAGAGTAAAATAATAGAAAGAGTTTCTATTAAGATTTTCACATCGGACTTGAATCGAATGGTTAAATCATATGATAGAAATTAGGGTTTGACGAGTTCACCTTAACCCTAATTTGATCGGGGCTCAAGATAGAAGAACTTAATCACACAAGTAGCTACACCAAGAGATTCATTTTCAATTTTGATGGGTTGCCACCATATACTGCTAGGTGTCATTGATGAATTTTGGGAGTAATTAGAATGATTTAGATGATCGATCATTCTAGTTATCTAAATCAGAAGAGTTTTGATCCATCGAAAAAAGTTTCAGTGATGTCGATGATAGAGATCATGACATATCCCATTACCATACAAAACTGAACCTAACTGTAAAAATTTAGATCTAGATATCATCAATTGGACTAACCTAGTTCAATTGATTTTAATAAGATTCAATTAGGTTCAATAAAATCGTGCTAGCATACGATTGAGCCTAACGTTCTCCTTCTACCATCATTAAAAGTTATCTCGACTGAGCCAAATATATTTATGCTCACTCAAGTACCTTTACTTGATCTGACTGGAGTTTGTCCAGGTTAGAAAAGAATTATCTTAATTTATGAGATAAATTTGAGACAACACCTACCATTTTCATCACCTACTAATTCTTGTCTTTGACTTTGGTCAAATGTTAACCTTTGACACTTAGACATCTGTCCGTATGTCATGCACCTGTAGGAGAGCAGATAGGGACTTGTCCCCTTGCTAGAAATTAAAAAGAAGAGGGCATTTGCCTAGGGAGGCATGTGCTCATGGATAGGAATGCCTGGAGTCCCATACAGATGGGACTCTAGGTTGCTTCTTGGATTCTACTTAGGTCGCCAACCTATAGACTTTGACCAGTCTTAGGCACCATCTAAGGATGAATTGAAGGGGCTCTCATTTGATTGGATTAGATGATTTCATTCCATCAATCAGATTTAGATCTGATTGCATGAAGCAATGTGATTGGTCAGGATGATGTGGCACTGCATGGCATAGTAGGGTCTATATAAATCCTATCTGCATCCAACTTTTATAAAGTTCTCTCTTAGCCCATGCCCCAAGGCTGCCCCTCTTCCTCCTCCATGCTAACTTTTGGTCCTCTCTCTCCTCTCCACACCCAAGGAATTTTGGGCTCCAGTTTGGTGCAATCCAGGCAAGAGAAAGCTGACGAGATAAGAAGAAGGCAGCACTGCTGTAGAGATGACTGCAGATCTTCGAAAGGAGTTTTGAAGATTCTCTAAATTAGATCTAGATCTGATATTTAGAGAGGTGATGAAGAAGGAGAAGATCTCTAGATCCAGCTTGAGTGGATATCGGTAGAGTCCAGACACTTGCATGGCTAGATCTAGAACCTCAGGCAATCAGCAGGATCATCAAAGAATAATTTGGTTACCCAACATCAAGGTATAAATTAATCAAATTTAATTTTTTTTTATTTTTATTTATTGGATCTATAAAATTAGATCTGAAATATCTTAGATCTGATCTGAATACATGAGAAAAATTTTTGAAATATCTCTCTTGATCTAATCAAATCTGAATGAATCTGATCCAAAAAATTAGAATTTTTCCTTCAAAAATGACCAAGCTATCTTTTATAGGACATGAAAAAACGGCCACAGACCTGCATGCTCTAGTACATATTGACGTATGCAGCTCATTTGATGTACCAGCCAGAGGCAATTACATCTACTTCATCATCTTTATTGACAATTTATCTCAGTACGGATATGTGTATTTGATGCGACACAAGTCCGAAGCTTTTGAAAAGTTCAAATAATTCAGACTTGAAGTAGAAAAAAAATAGAAAAATCCATTAAGATTCTTCAATCAGATCGAGGAGGCGAATACCTTAGTTGGGAATTCTTAGACTATCTTAAGGATAATGGCATAGTCTCTCAATGGACTCCACCTGGAATGCCTCAACTCAATGGAGTTTCAGAATGGAGAAATCAGATCCTATTAGATATGATCCGATCCATGTTGAGTTTTATGAACCTTCTTGAGTTTCTTTGGGGACATAATCTATTGACCGCATATATCTACTAAATAAGGTTCCATCTAAAATTGTTCCTACTACACCGTATGAGATATGGCATGGTAAGAAATCAAGTCTGAGTCATCTCAAAATTTAGGATTGTCCAGCCCATGTCAAGAGACAATAGATGAATAAATTAGAGTCTAGGTCCTTTAGAGCTCGATTTATTGGATATCCTAAAGAGTCATTAGGATATTATTTCTATCTTTCGAAAGATTATAATGTGATTGTTAGTCGACATACCATCTTTCTTAAAAAATAGTTTATTCAAGATGGTTGCATCAGAAGGCAGATTAGACTTGAGGAGAAAGTCTTCGATAAGAAATGAGCTAAGGAATCTATGGAATCAAATCAGATTGAGCCAACCCAGACACTACCTCCTCCATCTTGTAGATCAAGTAGAATTTTTTGTCCTCCTGAAAGGTACTTAGGTACTATTTCAGAGGACATAGAGAAAATATTCCTCATAAAAAATGGGGTTCATGGTGATGATCCCAAAACTTATGATGAGGCGATATCAGATATCAACTCCAAGAAATGGTTAGAGATGATGAGGTCAGAAATTGACTCAATATATTCTAACCAAGTCTGGACCTTGGTAGATCTACCTGAAGGTATAATACCTATTGGGTGTAATTGAATCTTTAAGAGAAAGATAGATGCCGATGGAAATGTAGAGCCATTCAAAGCAAGGCTCATAGCGAAAGGATATAGTCAGCACAAAGAGATTGACTATCAAGATACTTTTTCATCAGTAGCCATGTTTAAATTCATCCACACATTGCTTGCTGTTGCAGTCTATTTCGATTGGATATATGGTAGATGGACATGAAAATGATATTCTTAAATCAATATCTTAAGAAAGATATCTATATGGAACAACGACTAGGTTTCACATCCAGTGATAATAATCATAAGGTATGCAAGCTACAAAGGTCCATATATGGACTTAAGCAAGCATCTCGAAGCTGGAATGCTCATTTCGATGATATAATCAAATCATTTGGATTCATCAAAAATGAGGAGGAGCCCTATTTTTTCAAAAAGATCAGTGGTAGCACTGTTGTCTTTCTTGTACTGTACGTGGATGACATCCACCTAATTGAAAATGATATTTTCATATTGACTACAGTCAAAATATGGTTGTCCAAGGAGTTCTTTATGAAAGATCTAGGAGAGGCATCCTTTATTCTAGAAATTAAGATCTATAGAGATAGACCAAATAGGATGTTGGGTCTCTCATAAAAAATATACATAGAAGTGGTGCTAAAATGGTTTAGTATGGAAAACTTCAAGAGGGGATTGGTATCCTTCAGACATGGCATTCATCTCTCCAAGAAGATATGTCTCAATACATTTGAGAAGATTGAATGCATGAGCAAAATTTCTTATGCTTCAGCAATAGGGAGCCTCATGTATGCCATGCTATGTACATGACCTGATAATGCCCATGCTGTGAGTGTCACAAGCAAGTATCAGTCAAATCCAGGCGAAGAGCACTAAATTTTTGTGAAATATATCCTTAAGTACCTAAGAAAGACTAAGGATATGTTTTTAGTCTTTAGTAATGGAGAACTCTAGGTACAGGGGTATACAAACTCAGATTTTATGTTTGATATGGATGATTTAAAGTCGACATCTAGAACTCTGTTTGTGTGCAATGATGGTGTTGTTAGCTAAAAAAGTTTCAAGTAGACTGTGATAGCATATTCCACTATAGAAGCAGAGTACATCATTATGTCGGAGGCTGTAAAGGAGGCATTCTATTATAAAAAGTTCACCACAAAGCTAGGAGTGATGCCATCAGATACTATCCCTCTGTACTGCCACAACAATGGTGCCATAGCCCTAGCTAATGAGCCGAGGTCTCACTAGAAATCCAACCATATCGAGCAGTGATATCACCTCATCCGCGATTACCTTGAGAAGGGATATGTCGAGGTCAAGAGAGTCGACACTGCAGATAATATAGCTGATCTACTAACCAAGCCATTGAGCCAGCAGAAGATCGAAGCCCACCTTAAGAAGATGGGACTTAGATTTATAGCCAATTAGCTTTAGGTCAAGTGGGAGTTTGTTAGATTTGTGCCCTAGAAGCCAGATTGGCTAACACTTGTAACATACTTCCAAGGATAATTTTTTAATTTTGATTATAAATTAATAAAAGAATTATTTTCTATCATAATGTATATTTAAAGTATCTGTGATACATCATTTGAGTTAAT
Source organism: Cocos nucifera (assembly GCA_006176705.1). Classification (NCBI taxonomy): domain Eukaryota; kingdom Viridiplantae; phylum Streptophyta; class Magnoliopsida; order Arecales; family Arecaceae; genus Cocos; species Cocos nucifera. Next base: position 167,990 of record QRFJ01001951.1, on the reverse strand, counting down.
GGTAATGACAATTCATATTTTCAAGAGTTGAAAATTTAATACATGAATTTTCATAATTAACTCATAAACTACTCCAGACCATAGGATCATCATAAGGATGGTGATCGATCTGGAGGGTTGATGTATGATCACTTTCTTAGGATAGATGTGTCTTGAGTCTATGGTGTGGAGACATTAGAGTGAGAATATAAGTACTCGTTAGAGAACGAGGGCACTGAGCGTGACCACCTCGAGTACTCATAAGAAAGTCCACCTTCTCATTGATGACTGACTCAATGCTGCAGTGGTATGTCTGGTTCTTTGACCTGAGGTGCATCGATAATTCACCTTGAGGGTGTTATAGTTTGACTACACCATAACTCGATCTCCTAGCTATTTAAAATTTTGAGATGTATGTTGGCCATAGCATGTTCATTGTAGAAATTGGATTGCACCAATAGGAGATCTATCTACCTCGGTAAATAAGGAGTAGCCTTATGATAATCATGAGATTGAGTCCGTAAGCCCATGGCCATGGTAGTGTGAATATGATAGAAAGAGTTTCTATTAGGATTTCACATAGGACTTAAATCAAATGATTAATTCATATGACTGATATTGGGTTTGATGAGTTAACCTTAACCCTAATCCAGTCAAGGCTCAAGATAGAAGAAGCCAATCACACAGGTAGCTACATCAAGAGGTTTGATTTCAGTTCTGATGGGTTGCCATTATATACTGCTACATGTCATTGGTGGATTTTGAGAGCAATTAGAATGATTTAGATGATTGATCATTCTAATTATTTGAATCGGAGAAGTTTCGATCCATCGAAAGGTATTTTGATGATGTCGATGATAGAGATCATGATATCTCTCATTACCATATGGAACTGAACCTAACTGGATCACACAAATAAGTGTTTTGGTTTGGATGTCATCAATTGGACTAACCAAGTTCAATTGATTTGGATTAAATCTAATAGGTTCAAGAAAATCATGCTAGCACATGATTGAGCCTAACATTCTACTTTTTGTAATCACTTTGGTTAGTCTTGACTGAGCCAAATTTATTTGGGCTCACTTAGGAATCTTGTCTTAGTCTAACTAGAGCTTGTCTAGATTAGAAAGGGATTATCTTAATTTATTAGATGGATTTAAGACAATACCTACTAATTCCTGTCACTTGCTAATTCTTGTTTTTGGATATAGGTCAACTGTTGACCCTGGATACTTAGACATGGGGCCATGTGTCATGCACCCATAAGCGGGTACCTGGGGATCTTGTCTCCTTGCTAAATGATGCAAGGGAGAAGGTGCATGCCACCCTAGGCATGTGCCCCATTTGGATAAGAGATTGAGTCCCATATGGATGGGACTCGAGGGTATTTTGATAGGTTTAAACACCTGGATGCCAAATAGGTTGGGTTTATCTAGTTTAGGTGCAACCTATGTGGATTTCAAAGGAGCTCTCATCTAATTGGATCAGATGATATCATCCCACCAATTAGATTTAAATCTGATTGAATGAAGGCCTCTGATTGGTCGGGATGATGTGGCACTACATGGCGCAGCAGGGTTTATTTAAATCCTATCTACACCTAGGATTTGTGTACTTCTCCCATTCTCCATGCCGCAAGGTTGTCCACATATATTCCATGCCATCTTCTGATCCTCTCTCTCTCCTCCCAATGCCTAAGGAGTTGGGCAAAGGTTCAAGTGCGATCCGAGGAAGAAAGATGCCTAGATCAGAAAGAAGATAGCACTACTGAAAGAGACGACCACTGCCTCTTCAAAAGAGTTTTGAAGAACTTCAAGATTAGATTTAGATCTAATTTTTGAAGAGTAGATTCAGAAGAGAAGACCTTCAGATCCTACCTAAGTGGATATCTGTAGAGACCAAGCACTTACATGGCTCCTTCCAGAACCTCAGGACAAATCAGAATCATCACGGGATAATTTGATTATCCAAATACAAGGTATGAAATTAAATTAGATTTAATTTTATTTTTGATCTTAATATCCAATCTTAAAGGATCAAATCTGATTATGATCTAAGAAATTTTTTTTTGATATATTCCTTCAGATCTAATCAGATCTGAATGATCCTATGCTGAAAAATAGGATTTTTCCTTCAGTACCCATCTCAAAACCTAAAAAGGATTGGGATAAACATGATTAGAAGAAAGTTAAACTTAATGCCAAAATAATGAATGTTCTATATTGTGTTTTGGATGCTAATGAGTTCAATAGGATATCAATATGTTCATCCACCAAAAAAATTTGGAATAGACTTGAAGTCATCCATGAGGGTACTAATCAAGTCAAAAAATCTAAGATAAATATATTGGTACATAAGTATGAGTTATTTAAAATGGAACCACATGAAACCATCACTAAAATGTTCACTAGATTCACTAATATTTTGAATGATTTGAAAAGTCTTGGAAGAGATTATACTAACAGTGATGTTGTGCACAAATCCTTAGATCTTTGCCAAAAAATTGGAAGCCAAAGATGACTGCCATTCAAGATGTGAAAGACCCAAATACTCTTGCATTGGAGGAGTTAATTAGGTCATTCATGACCCCTGAGCTGAACATGAACCAAGGAAAAGAAGAGAAAGTAAAGAAAAAGTAGAGCATTGCACTCAAAGATGCTACCATGTATGAAGAGGAAAACGACTTCGAAGAAGAGTCGGAGTATGATGAAGAAATGGCACTAATCACTAGAAGGTTCAAGAAATTTATGAAAAAAAAGAAGTTTGAACCAAAAAAAAGAAATTTCAGCAAGGATGAAGGTAGCAAAGAAAGGAAAAGAGAAAGAGAGGTGATCAAATCATTTGCTATGAGTGTAAGAAGCCTAGACATTTTTGAATGGACAGTCCATTATTGAAGAAGAGCTTAAAGAAATTAAGGAAGAAAGTATTAAAAGCAACATAGAGCAATGATGAAGACTCCTCTTCAAGTGAAGAAGAATGTCTAAAAAAAGAAAAAGCCAATCTTTATCTTATGGCATTGGAGGATGAGGTAAACAATGATTAAATTTATGAATTTATATTTAAGAAATTGTATAAAGCTTTTAAATATTTACTTTCTGATTTTAAAAAGCTATCTCATAAGAATAAAGAACTAAGAAAAGAGAATCAATTCTTAAAAATAGATAAAGCTCAAATAGAAGAAAATATGAAGGAAATACAAAGCAATCTAAATAAATCAAATGGAAAGATTGTATCCTTACAAGATGGAGTGACAAGATTAAGGTCTATAGTAGATAGATATATGCTAAGCTCTAAAAATTTGTAAAAAATTATTAAGAATCAATAGATAGCCTTTGATAAAATTAGTATAAGGTATAATCCATCATGAAAGCAAAAATTCTTTAAGAATCCATATGCAAAATCTTAAAATTATGGTAGAAGTATTATATATTACAAATATAATAAAATTGTACATAAATTTATTGAATACAAAATCTTTAATTTAAGCAAATCAAAAATAAAATAAATTTGGATTCCAAAAGGAACCATCTACGCTAACGCCGAAGGACCCAAGTTTGCTTGGATACTTAAGTTTGCTTCATTACTCGTATAGGTATGTTTGGCATTCGTAAGAGCTAAAAGAAGATGGTACCTTGATAGCAGATGCTTGAGGTACACGATGGAAGATAAATCATAATTTATCTCTCTTGAAGCTAAAGATGGAGGTGTTGTGACATTTGAAGATAATGGTAAAGTAATAATTATTGATCTCGATAAAATATTGATAACACCCTCTACTAGCATAGAAAATATTTTATAACTTGCTTAGCATAAGCCAACTTTGTAATAAAGGCTTTAATGTCTCATTCAAATCATCTCATTGCATTGTAACTAGTTCTTTAGATGAAAGCAATAAATTCATAGGAAAAAGATATGAAAATATTTATATTGTTGATATTGATGAACTTAAAAATGAGAATATTGAGTGTCTTATTGCTATGAATGCTAAACTAAATGAATCAAGTTGGATTTGGTATAATAGATTAGGTTATGCAAGTATTGACTCACTAGCAAGATTAATTATACTTAATTTCGTAAAGAGTTTATGCAAAATAAATTTTGAAAAGGATAAAATTTGCAAAGCATGCCAACTTAGTAAACAAATAAAATCTTCTTTCAAATTCAAAAATATTGTTTCAACTACTAGGCCTTTAGAATTACTTCATATGGATTTATTTGAACCTATTTCAACTACTAGTCCTGGAGAAAAAAGATATGACTTTGTTATAGTAGATGATTTTTCAAGATATACATGGGTTTTATTTTTATCTCATAAAGATAATACTTTTGATATATTTGATGATCTATTTAAAAAAATTATAAAAGAAAAAGAATGCACTATTTTATATATAAGAAGTAATCATAGCATGAAACTCAAAAATCAAAAGTTTGAAAGTTTTTGCTCTAAGAATGGAATTAATCATAATTTTTTAGCACCTAGAACATCCTAACAAAATAGGATGGTAGAAAGAAAGAATACAACATTGATTGAAATGGCATGAACCATGCTTTTTGAAAGCAATCTTCTAAAATATTTTTTGATGGAAGCTATTAACACTGCATGCTATGTGCTAAATAGAGCTTTAATTAGATCAATCTTAAAGGAAACTCCATATGAACTATATAAAGAAAAGAAGCCAAATATTTTATATTTTAAAATTTTTGAATTTAGATGTTTCATTCTAATAAATAGTAAACATAAGCTAGAAAAGTTTGTGCTAAATTGGATGAAGAAATTTTTCTAGGATATTCATCTCATAGTAGAGCATATAGAGTATTCAATAAAAGAACCATTGATTGTGGAAGAATCCATACATGTTATTTTGATAAAACTAACTCTCTTAAAATAAGAGAAAAAGAGCTTGATGTGGATACAGAAATTCTAGAAAATAAAATGAAAGATATATCATTTGAAGATATTCCCTCTCAAGAAAAAATAGACAAAGAGCAAGAGGTTGAGGAAGTATTGCCACAATCTCAAGATGATCAACGTACATCCAACTTACCAAAGATATAAAAGTACAATCATAATCATCCTAAGAAATTAATAATAGGTTATCCATCTTGTTAGTGCAGAATTTAGTTGACGTCGGAGCAGAGCTGGGGCAGAGAAGATGAGGTCATCATCGGAGATCTGCAAAATAACGTCCCATCCAGAGTTGGGGGTGGCGGCTCTGGTAGGATCCTTCGATGATCAAGTTAGCTCTTCTGACCAACAGAAATGGAGTGCTCAGGAAAGAAAGTGGTAGAGTATCGAGAGGGAGAAGAGAGCATAGAGAAAACGTATTTGGAGGGTCCCTTTATAGATAGAGCTTATAACAAACTGATCGTGACAGCCATAACTTCCTGGTAGTGGGCTATTCAGGCCATGTGAAGTTTGTTATGGAAGAATGAGTTATCGCTTATCATGACTTGCAGGCGATGGAGATCCCTTTATTGATGTTCAGATGTAAGTTGGAGGCTTCAGTGTATGTAGTGGACTTAGGACTGGCTGAGGTTCATTGGGGCAAAGCCAAGCAGCTTTAAGGAGTTCGGAAGCCTTCTAGGCTATGTGCAAGTAGATGCCTCCTAAATTAAGATCTAAAGTTCTGTGCTCCATCCTTTGTAGAGCGGTTGTTATGAATCAGTGATTTGATGAGGTTCTTTTGGATGGCTCCAGCTGACTGGTGTAGTAGGGACTAAGTAGGTCTGTAACTAGAAGGAGCACTATCGAGAAAAGCATGACTGAAGGAGATCATCCAGAAGAAGTACGACTAGAGGAGTTCATCCAGAAAGATTCTGACTGGAAGGAGCATTGCTAGAGAAATTCATTCGAAAGAAGTTCGACTAGAAAGGGCGTGTTGTCCATGATACAAAACTTTAACCATCTTCAAAGCTCATCACCAATCAGGATCGAGAGGGTGGAACTTTGGCTCTATCATTCATTCTAAGTTAAGAAGCAAGGTTAATTAAATAATAATTCTCTTTTACTGTTCGAGATCGTCTAGCTGTGCTTCTTTGAGGTCATCCGTGTATAAGCTGGTTCGTCTTGAGCTTGGAGCTAAATTTGTGTAAAGGATGAGGTCCTTCCTGGCGATAGTAACGAATTCAACTGGAAGGAACCTGCTTGGACAATTGGAAGGAGTTCGATGGGAAGGAGCTTGCTTGGGTGACTGGATGGAGTTCTGTTGGTGCAAGGCTGCCTTGGAAGGGAGTCGACTAGGAGAATGTCGAATGGAAGGAGGTCGGTCAAAAGGAGCTTCCCTGCTGATCAGAAAGAATTCATTTATGATGAATTCAGTTGGAGGAAATCATCCGGACAGAATGCGATCGTGGTAGATCGTCCGACTGGGGTTTGACTGGAGGAAAAGTTCAGTAGGTGTACACTAAAGCAATCTGGTAGACCAGAGACTAGAGGGAATTTGGCTTCTAGGTGGTTGTTCGACAATTAAGAGGAGTTTGGTCGATGAGGGAACTCGGTCGGTGGTCGCTAGGGGTGGACAACCAGGATACTTTTGCCACTCATCCATTTCTTTGAAGCTAGGCCATTTTAAGGGTTGTCCAAGGGCTAATAAAAGAGGGACAGGGTCTTTTGCTAGCACATCCAAAATCCTCAATACAAGAATTTAAGGGTCCTCTACTCTTCACAGGTTGTCGAAATTCATCTAGGAAGAGGCTCTATCGTCCAACCAGATTGTGTCGGATTCGAACACTTGATTGCTTAGAAGACCGCCATCATCGTTCGTGCTCGTCCAGATGGAATCCATAAGACCTCATAGATTTTGGGGTTATCTAAGAAAATTGGTGATCGGAATACAGAAGGTTGACCAACAAGTCCAAGTTGGAGGTCTGCGATCTTGGTGCTAGATAGGAATTCCACATTGGCCAAAGCCAACCATGGTTATCATCACCGGATGAGGTCACCCCAAGACTTGGTGTCCTACGGAACTTTAGAAGGTGAGGGTTTGCCCCCAACATAAGTCTCCCTACTCTCAAGTTCAAAATTTGAAGGAAGTAAAGAGACCAGAATGTTGAAATTCTTTTCCTCTTTTCGCACCCACCAAAAAGAAAGTTTTGGTGTTTACGGTGCTGGTGTCAAAACTTCTTTACCATGAGATGATCTGAAAAAATAAATTTTGAAACTCCCACCAAAGTGTTGCCTCAGGTACGGCATAATTAACATTTCGTCCACTGCCAACCCTCTGCCATGACAAGTGGGATACGTGTTATGCTTAGATCGGCCAAAGGAGACCTGTAATCATAACTGCCCTAGGCTCTTATGGTTATTTTGAAGGAAAAATCCTATTTTCCCAGATCAGGTTCATTCAGATCTGATCGGATCCAGAGATATATTTTAATTTTTTTTTTTTTGATCCTAATCAGATCTAGAATATTTTACATCTAATTTTTATTATTTTAATAATTAAAATAAAATTATATAAATTAAATCAAATTTAATTTACCTTAAAGTGGGTAATCCTATTACCCGATGATGATCCTATGAGCAGTAGAAGGTTCTGAATCTAGCCATGCAAGTGCCTAGTCTCTAGTGGTATCCACTTAGGCTGGATCTAGAGATCCTCTTCTTCTCTATCACGTCTCCAAAAATCAGATCTGGATCTGATCTGGAGGATCTTCAAAACTCTTTTCGAAGATCAGCAGTTGTCCTATGCAACAGTGCAGCCATCTAGCTTTCAATCGCCTTTCTCTCGTCTGGATCTCACCAACCAAGGTCCAAAACTCCTTTTGGATGTGGAGAGGAGAGGGAGAAGGTGGGTTTGGTGTGGAGGAAGAGAGGAGAGGCAGCCTTGAGGCATGGGGTTTCAATTTCTTAAACTTTCAATCTGAGTTGGGCGTAGGGTCTTATTTATAGACTGTCTGTGATCCAGCTCCTCTTCTTCCCAACCAATCACAATCCTTTGTGAAATTAGATCTAAATCTGATTGGTGGGAATAGAGTCCCCTAGATTCCTCCTTAGAGGGCGCCTAAGACCAGTCAAAGTTGGTTCTTAGGAGAACTCTAATCGGAATCCAAAAAGGAGATGGAGTCCTTGTCCAACAGGGACTCCTAGGCGCCTCCAACTTGGGCACACGCCAAGGGTGGCGTGCGCCCCCTTCCTTGCCAGGTTCTGGTAGGGGGACAGGCCCCCACCAGCTCTCCAATAGGTGCATGACACATGATCAAAAGTCAAAGTATCAATGGTCAACATTTGACCAGTCAAAGGTAGACTTTTGACCAAAGTCAAAGAACAAGAAATGGCAGGTGACCAAAAATGGCAGGTAATGTCTTACAAAATAAGACAACCTTTTCTGACTTGGACAACCTCCAGTCAGACCATATGAAGGCCTCTGATTGAGCACAAACTCCTTTGGCTCAGTCAGGACAACTTATTTATGATAGTAAAAGAAGAACGTTAGGTTCAATCGAGTGCTAGCACGATTTTCTTGAACCTAATTGAATCTCATTCAGATCAATTGAACTAGATCAGTTCAATTGATGATCACCAGATTCAAACCCTTATTTGTGTGACCCAGTTAGGTTCAGTTCTGTATGGTAATGGGATATGTCATGATCTCTATCATCGACATCATCGAAACTCCTTTCGATGGATCAGAACTCTTCTGATTCGAACAGCTAGAATGATCGATCATCTAAATCATTCTAATTGCTCCCAAAATCCACCAGTGACACCTAGCAGTATATGGTGGCAACCCATCAGAGCTGAATGCGAACCTCTTGGTGCAGCTACCTGTGTGATTAAGTTCTTCTATCTTGAGCCCCGATCAGATTAGGGTTAAGGTGAACTCGTCAAACCCTAGTTTCTGTCATATGATGTAATCATTCGATTCGAGTCCAATGTGAAAATCTAAATAGAAACTCTTTCTATTATTTCACTCTACCATGGCCATGGGCTTCTGGACTTGATTCTCATGATCATCATAGGGCTGCTCCTCTACCACCGAGGTAGATAGATTCCATCTTGATGCAATCCAGTTCCTACAATGAACATGCTATAGCCAACATACACCTCAGGGTTCCATATGGCTAGGAGACCGAGTAATGGTGTAGTCAAACTATAACACCCTCAAGGTGAACTGCCGATGCACCTCAGGTCAAAGAACCAGACACACTACTGCAGCATCGAGTCAGTCATTGACGAGAAGGTAGACTCCCTAATGACTACTCGAGGTGGTCACGCTCAGTGCCCTCGTTCTCTAACGAGTACCTGTACTCTCGCTCCGGTGTCTCCACACCGTAGACTCAAGACTCATCTACTAAAGAGAAGCGATTGTACACCAACCTTCCTGGATCAATCACCATCCTCGTGATGATCCTATGGTCGGAGCATTTTATGAGTTAATAATGATTATTCATGTCTTAAATTTTCAACTCTTGAAAATATGAATTATCATTACCATTAACTCAAAGGATGTATCACAGACACTAAATACACATATGTGATAGAAAATAACCCATTTTATTGATTATAGTCAAAATTATAATTTTGCCCCTAGAAGTGTATTACAAGTGTCAGCCAATTCTGGCTTCTAGGGCACATATATCTAACAATCTCCCACTTGTCCTAAAGCCAATTGGCTACAAGTCTAAGTCCCATCTTCTCAAGGTGGGCTTCGATCTTCTGCTGGCCCAACGGCTTTGTAAGTGGGTCTGCCACATTATCTATGGAGTTGACTCTCTTGACCTCGACATAACCCTTCTCGAGGTAATCGCGGATGAGGTGGTATCGCCGCTCAATATGCTTGGATTTTTGGTGAGACCTCGGCTCCTTAGCAAGGGCTATGGCACCATTGTTGTCGCAGTATAGAGGAATGGCATCTGATGGCATTACTCCAATTTCTGCAGCAAACTTTTTTTGTACCAGAATGCTTCCTTCGCAGCCTCTGATGCAGCGATATATTCTGCTTCCATGGTGGAATCTGCTATCACCAGTTTGCTTGGAACTCTTCCAGCTGACAGCACCACCATTGCACACAAACAGACTCCCAGATGTCGACTTTCGATCATCTATATCGGACATGAAATCCGAGTCTGTGTATCCCTGGACTTGGAGTTCTCCGTTACCAAAGACCAACATCATATCCTTAGTTCTTCTTCAAGTACTTAAGGATACATTTCACAGAAGTCCAGTGTTCTTCACCTGGATTTGACTGATATCTGCTTGTGACACTCACAGCATGGGCTATATCAGGTCGTGTACATAGCATGGCATACATGAGGCTCCCTATTGCAGAAGCATAAGGGATCTTGCTCATGCGTTCTATTTCCTCAGGTGTGCTAGGGCACATCTTCTTGGAAAGATGAATACCATGTCTGAAGGGTATTAATCCCCTCTTAGAGTTTTCCATACTAAACCTCTTTAGTACTTTCTCTATGTACATCTTCTGTGAAAGTCCTAGCATCCTATTCGGTCTATCCCTATAGACCTTAATTCCTAGAATAAAGGATGCTTCACCTAGGTCTTTCATGGAGAATTCCTTGGACAACCATATTTTGACTGTCATGTCAACATGGGAATATCATTCCCAATAAGGAGGATGTCATCCACGTACAATACGAGGAAGACAACAGCGCTCCCACTGACCCTTTTGAAAACACATGGTTCCTCTTCATTTTTGATGAAACCAAATATTTTGATCACATCATTGAAATGAGTGTTCCAGCTCCGAGATGCTTGCTTAAGTCCATATATGGACCTTTGCAGCTTGCAAACCTTGTGATCAGTATCACTGGATGTGAAACCTAGCGGCTGTTCCATATAGATATCTTCCTCAAGATATCCATTTAAGAATGCCGTTTTCACGTCCATTTGCCATATTTCATAATCGAAATAGGCTGCAACAGCAAGCAATGTGCGGATGGATTTTAGCATAGCCACTAAAAAAAGGTATCCTGATAGTCAATGCCTTCGCGTTGACTATAACCTTTTGCCACTAGTCTAGCCTTGAATGTCTCCACATTCCCATCTGCACCAATCTTTCTCTTGAAGATCCATTTACACCCAATAGGTACTATACCTTCTGGTGGATCTACCAAGGTCCAGACTTGGTTTGAGTGCATCGAGTCAATTTCTGACTGCATTGCCTCTAGCCATTTCTCAGAGTCGATATCTGATATCGCCTCGTTGTAGGTTTTGGGATCATCACCATGAGCACCATTACCTATGAGGAACATTTCCTCTACGTCCTCTGAAATAATACCTAAGTATCTTTTAGGGAACATTTCCTCTACGTCCTCTGAAATAATGCCTAAGTATCTTTCAGGGGGATGGAAAATTCTTTCCGATCTACGAGGTGGAGGAGGTAGTGTTCTTATTGGCTCAACCTGATTTGGTTCCAATTGGTCCTTAGCTCGTTGTACTTGTGAGACTTTCTCATCAAGCTTAATCTGCTTTTCAATGCCGCTATCTTGAATAAACTATTTTTCAAGAAAGATGGCATGTCGACTCACAATCACATTGTGGTCTTCTGGAATGTAGAAATAGTATCCTAATGACTCTTTAGGATATCCTATGAATCGAGCTCTGAAGGACCTAAACTCTAACTTATCCGCTTGTTGTCTTTTGACATGAGCCGGACAACCCCAAATTCTGAGATGACTCAGACTTGGTTTCTTACCATGCCATATCTCATACGGTGTGGTAGGAACGGTTTTAGAGGGAACCCTATTCAGTAGATAAATTGAAGTTAATAATGAATGTCCCCAAAGAAAATCAGGAGAGGTCTGTGAAGCTCATCATGGATCGAACCATATCCAATAGAGTCCGATTTCTCCATTCTGAAACCCCGTTGAGTTGAGGTGTTCCTGGTGGAGTCCATTGAGAGACTATGCCATTTTTCTTGAGATAGTCTAGGAATTTTCGGCTAAGGTATTCACCTCCTCGATCTGATCGAAGAACCTTAATGGGTTTTTCCAGTTTATTTTTCTACTTCATGTCTGAATTCTTTGAACTTTTCAAAAGCTTCAGACTTATGTCTCATAAGATACACATACCCATACCTAGACAGATCATCGGTAAAGATAATGAAGTAGACAAAATTGCCTCTAGCCGGCACATCAAATGGGCCGCACACATCAGTATGTACTAGGGCAAGGAGATCTGTGGCCCTCTCCCCATGTCCAACAAAAGGGAGTTTGGTCATTTTGCCTTGAAGACAAGATTCACAAGTTGGATATGACTCGGAAGTCAATGGACTCAATAGCCCATTTTTCTCCAATTTGTTGATCCTATCTTCTGCTATATGACCTAATCTCAGGTGCCATAGATATCTATCGTTTGGACTATCCCTAGGTCGTTTGGCATTCACGTTTTGCTCGATAGTTAGAACAGGTACATCAATATGTAGCTGATAAAGACCATTAATAAGAAAACCATTTGCAATTTTATTTCTTTCATAAAGAATGTTACAATGGTCCTTAAAGAAGGTAATCACATAGCCTTCTTAGTGCTAAGCATGAAACAGAAATCAAATTTCTGCTAGCTGCAGGCACATAATAACAGTCTTTTAAAACTAAGTCTAAACCAGATGGTAATCGAAGAGGGTATGTTCCCACGGCTACTGCAGCAACTCTTGCTCCATTACCGATGCGTAGGATCATGTCTCCATCCCTCAGCCTCCTGCTATCCTCAAGACCCTGCATGGAAGTGCACAGATGAGCACTAGAACCAGAGTCAAGCACCCAACTGGATGCAGAAGAAATCGTAAGGTTAGACTCAATAACGAGCATACCTCCAGAAGGACCTTCCTTCTTGTTCTTCAGGGTGGCCAGGTAAGTAGGGCAGTTTCGCTTCCAATGGCCGTCGCTGTTGCAATGGAAACACTTTTCTTTGGCAGCGGCTTTCATCTTCGGCTCTGCCTTCTTCTTCTTTGCTCCTTCCACCTTCTGCTTTTTTGCACACTTTTTTTTCTTTCCATAAGACTTTCTTTTGGAAGAAGTCCATTCCATAGCAAGAACTGAGCCTTTAGAACCTTTCATAGAAAGCTCAGCGGTGACCAGCATATTCATTAATTCGGCCAAGGAATTTTGAAGTTTATGCATGTGGTAATTCATGATGAATTGCCCATATGCATCAGTCAAGGATTGCAGAATAATATCGTTCTGCAGGTCCAAGTCTAACTTCACACCGAGCTTCTCAAGCTCTTCCATGTCCTTGATCATTATCAGACAGTGATCTTGGACTGACTGCCCATCATGCATCTTAGCCTTAAAAAGTCATTTCATGACTTGATATTTGGCTGCGCGACTCTGTTCACCAAACATCTCCTGCAGGTGAGCCAACATTTGGCGAGCAGTCCCGATATCTTCATGTTGGTGCTGGAGCTCATCAGACATCGAGCCCAACATGTAATATCTGGCCTTATTATCTTCGTCTATCCATTTTTCCAGAGATGCTCTCTGTTCAGTGGATGGATGGGCTGGTAAGGTGGGAGGGTCCTGGTCCAAAACATGGGTTAACTTCTCAGAACCCAAAATAATTTTGTAGTTCCTGAGCCAATCTTTATAATTGGGTCCTGGTCAGTCTATGTGTGTCCAGGATACGTGCCAATGGGTTGGACGCAGACATTTTCCTATAGAGAGTCAAAGATTCTAGTTAGATACTGTAATTATGACTTGACCAATTTATTTAGGGATTTTATTTTTAAATAAATTAGCTCCCACTATTTTCTTGGATCCCTACACTCCCTCTGTAGAGATGCAAAAATCTCCATGATTAATGATTTCTAGTGGGTGGTGCGGTCTCACCAACTGACTCATCACCTCACCTAACAGTTATTGGTGATGGGTTAGCCAATGAGTGAACAACTCTTGTTCAATGATTCTCTAATCATGGTGCACCCAAACTTGGTCTCTAATTCATGAATCTCACCGTATCCAGAATATTGATCCACTCCTTAGTTAAGTCAGACCCACCATTTGCATAGACTGGGATTCCTAATTGAGTCTCTCACCGTATCCAAAATATTGAGCCCAACTCATCCTCCAGCCCATAGCATCCAATGCCTAATAGACATGGTTGCATCTTTCCCGGTGCAACTGAGCCACTGTATCCAGCCGAGAACAATCAACCCCGGGAAGGGCCCGCACATCTACAATGGTGGAAGACCTCAGACTTAATCTTTTCTTAGGGAAGAATTGATTCAGGTCTCATTAAACTAGACTTGTCATAGTCATAACAATTATGACTAACCTAGTGGCATGGGTTAGCTCGGATTATTGACCACCTCAGATCAGAACTGTGTCAACAGATATGGCCAGGTAAGTGAGACCGGTGGAAGGAATATGCCATTAACTCGTACAAGAATGCATTCAGGTCGAGTAGCTTCCAATTAAAAACCAGTCGGTCGTATGTGCCAAACTTACCTTAGACACCAAATTATTGAGCCAGAACCAATTGGGTTAGCCTACAATCCAGACTCTAACCTCTGAGCCTAATTAGGTCTTGCTTGATCGTGACTCGATCTTGACCCAGACTTAATCCTATTAGGCTGGTCAATTTAAGCATTGTTGATCCCATCTAACCAACTCTTGATTCGGTTTGATCAACCGCTTAGACCTAATTGAGCTACCCAAGCCCGAACCCAGTATTATGAATATGTCTTAGATCTGAAATTCTCAATTTTAGACCTAATTAATATTCCATAATCTTAATTCTTAATTAAGTAGGGTTCATAAATAAAATATGCACAATAAATCCTAGGGTTTCAGGATCTAGGGTTTTGCAGAAAGTAAGTTTTGGATTTCTGATTAAGGACGAACACGCAGCACCCCTACACATCATAAGAACACCCCATCGGATGGAAGGAGAGGGCCTTTAAACCCTTCTTCATTCTTATGACCGGACGGCCAAGAGGAATGCCTTAATCAGGAACATGCAATACTACAAAATAGTTTTAGATCTATATCATATATCTCATATACAAATTAGATCTAATCATGGCATATTTTGCATACATCTCATGTATCAAATCATGCATATTTTCAGATCTAAATTATCTCATAATAATCTAAAAAATTAGATTTAAATTGATCTAATCAAAATAAATTCTAATCTAGATAATTATGTAGAACTATTCTACAACTAGTCTAGACATGCATCAATCATATCTCATATGATGTTTAAAATTAAATAATTTTTATTTGCTATTTTTTAGATGTTATTATAACCATTATAATATCAAAAAATAGTAAATAAATAGATCTAAAATATGATTTAATCAAATTAAATTGAAAACATGCAAGACTATTCTATAGAACTATTCTATTTTAGAACTAGTCATGCATATTTTCTAATCTTAGATCCAAATCATTTAATTTTAATTTTTTCTGATTTCAGATCTGATCACATCTCATGTGACATCTAAAATTACTTATTTTTTAATTAAAATAAATTTAAAATTAGATCTAAACACTTTTAGAACCTTGGCTCTGATACCAGTTGAAGGGAAAATCCTGATTTTTCGGACCAGGTTCGTTCAGATCTGATCAGATCAAGAGATATATTTCAAAAATTTTTTCTCTTTGATCTAAATCAGATCTGAAATATTTTAGATCTGATTCTTATTATTTTAATAATTAAAATAAAATTAGATAAATTAAATCAAATTTAATTTACCTTGAAGTGGGTAATCCTATTACCCGTTGATGATCCTGTGAGCAGCGGAAGGTTCTGGATCTAGCCACGCAAGTGCCTGGCCTCTACCGGTATCCACTCGGATTGGATCTAGAGATCCTCTTCTTCTCTATCACATCTCCAAAAATTAGATCTGGATCTGATCTAGAGGATCTTCAAAACTTTTTTCGAAGATCAGCAGTTGTCCTATGCAGTAGTGCAGCCTTCTAGCTTTCAATCGCCTTTCTCTCATCTGGATCACACCAACCAAGGTCCAAAACTCCTTTTGGACGTGGAGAGGAGAGGGAGAAGGTGGGTTTGGCATGGAGGAAGAGGGGAGAGGCAGCCTTGGGGCATAGGGTTTCAATTTCTCAAACATTCAATCTGAGTTGGGCGCAGGGTCTTATTTATAGACTGTCTGTGATCCAACTTCTCTTCTTTCCAACCAATCACAACCCTTTGTGAAATTAGATCTAAATATGATTGGTGGGAATAGAGTCCCTGGATTCCTCCTTAGAGGGCATGCCTAAGACCAGTCAAACTTGGTTCTTAGGAGAACTCTAATTCGGAATCCAAAAAGGAGATGGAGTCCCTGTCCAACAAGGGACTCCTGGGCGCCTCCAACTTGGGCACACGCCAAGGGTGGCGTGTGCGCCCTCCTCCTTGCCAGGTTCTGGCAGGGGGACAGGCCCCCACCAGCTCTCTCCAATAGGTGCATGACACATGTGGATCAAGAAGTCAAAGTGTCAATGGTCAACATTTGACCAGTCAAAGGTAGACTTTTGACCAAAGTCAAAGAATGAGAAATGGCAGGTGACCAAAAATGGCAGGTAATGTCTTACAAAATAAGACAACCTTTTCTGACTTGGACAACCTCCAGTCAGACCATATGAAGGCCTCTGATTGAGCACAAACTCCTTTGGCTCAGTCAGGACAACTTATTTATGATAGTAAAAGAAGAACGTTAGGTTCAATCGAGTGCTAGCACGATTTCCTTGAACCTAATTGAATCTCATTCAGATCAATTGAACTAGATCAGTTCAATTGATGATCACCAGATTCAAACCCTTATTTGTGTGACCCAGTTAGGTTCAGTTCTGTATGGTAATGGGATATGTCATGATCTCTATCATCGACATCATCGAAACTCCTTTCGATGGATCAGAACTCTTCTGATTCGAACAGCTAGAATGATCGATCATCTAAATCATTCTAATTGCTCCCAAAATCCACCAGTGACACCTAGCAGTATATGGTGGCAACCCATCAGAGCTGAATGCGAACCTCTTGGTGCAGCTACCTGTGTGATTAAGTTCTTCTATCTTGAGCCCCGATCAGATTAGGGTTAAGGTGAACTCGTCAAACCCTAGTTTCTGTCATATGATGTAATCATTCGATTCAAGTCCGATGTGAAAACCTAAATAGAAACTCTTTCTATTATTTCACTCTGCCATGGCCATGGGCTTCTGGAACTTGATTCTCATGATCATCATAGGGCTGCTCCTCTACCACCGAGGTAGATAGATTCCATCTTGATGCAATCCAGTTCCTACAATGAACATGCTATAGCCAACATACACCTCAGGGATTCCGATATGGCTAGGAGATCGAGTAATGGTGTAGTCAAACTATAACACCCTCAAGGTGAACTGCCGATGCACCTCAGGTCAAAGAACCAGACACACTACTGCAGCATCGAGTCAGTCATTGACGAGAAGGTAGACTCCTAATGACTACTCGAGGTGGTCACGCTCAGTGCCCTCATTCTCTAACGAGTATCTATACTCTTGCTTCGATGTCTCCACACCGTAGACTCAAGACTCATCTACTAAAAAGAAGCGATTGTACACCAACCTTTCGAATCTATCACCATCCTTGTGATGATCCTATGGTCGGGAGCATTTTATGAGTTAACAATGATTATTCATGTATTAAATTTTCAACTCTTGAAAATATGAATTATCATTATCATTAATTCAAAGGATGTATCACAAACACTAAATACACATATGTGATAGAAAATAACCTATTTTATTGATTATAGTCATAAGTATAATTTTGTCCCTAGAAGTGTATTACAAGTGTCAGCCAATTCTGGCTTCTAAGGCACATATATCTAACATATTTAAGCTCATCTTTTTTCTCTTGGATTCTAGTTTGCCCTGGTTCCTTCTCTTTTCCCCCGGTCATCGTCTTCCTCCTGCTCCAATATACCAATGCCTTCCGTCATCTCCTTCAATCCTCAGGGGCTTCCTCACTCGATTTTCATCAAGCTCACAATCTCTCCATTCTCCTTCACCGACTTAGGTCAGTCCCTGAACCCCTCCTATTTGATTATTCCTATTTTTCAGCATCTTTGTCCATCCAATTTCTTTGTGAGAGTCTTGAATCTTATTTTTCTTAAATTTTTGGAAGAGTTTCTCCACTTTAGTTTGATCCACATGTCCTCCGAAGGATCCTGATCGACTTATTCTGGAAGCTCGGCTCACATGGAATTAATGGACCTTCCCCATAAGGACCCTGAACCTATAGAAGTACCTCGACCACCCTTTATCCCTGATACCATTCTCAGTAAACTTTGGCTTGAAGACCTTTCATTGACTAGGATTCAGTTTGGAATCCCTTCTAAGTATGAGCTTGCACTACCTGGACCCAGCGACCGAGCTTGCTCCCCTCCTCCTAGCCAGACTTGTTTGTATACTGAAATCCTCCGTGCAGGACTTTGACTGCCAATACCTTCTTTTATAGTCCATCTATTTAAGTTCTTAAATATTTTCTTCGCTACTATGGCACTGAATTTATTTAGGTTCATCATAGGGTTTCTCTCTTTATGTACCATGGTCAATGTTCGACCTTCCATCTTCTTATTCCATAATTTCTTCAGTTTCAAACACCATTTGGTCGCCAAAGATTGGTAGTACGTGTTCCCCTAATTCGGTAAGAAGGGGTTACATAAGGGCACCCCTTCTTCCATTCACAATTGGAAGAAGAAGTTCTTCTTCATCTCATGTTCTTCTTTAGAAATAGGACTTTCTAGGGAGACATGAGGGATTCAATCCGCTGAACTCCCGAACTTAAGAAACAGGATCAAGACTCAATTGATAAACTAATGAATTATCGAGTTTTCCTGATCTCTGAGTTGCTAGATGATCAAATCTTATTCAACTTTGGTCTCAGTCCTCTGAATCCGACAGGTAGTCCTCTGCAACCTGCTAATTATGCATGCCCCCTTTCTTTTTCCTAACTTTATTATTATTATTTTTTTACTATAGCAATAACTCCTGAGGAGTAAAATTATCTGTCGAAGGAGATCCAGTCACTAAAGAAAAAGGGGAGCACCACTGGGAAGCCATCGAAGAAGGCTCACGTCGAAGAGCCAATCCCAGTCATAATGATCCAAGCTGCACTCACCCCAGAATCTTCCACGATAGTACCGAGCCTGATCTTGCCTAATGAGGATGCTGTTCCTACACCTCTTTGTTAGATATATGTGCCCTAGAAGCCAGAATTGGCTGACACTTGTAATACACTTCTAGGGGCAAAATTATAATTTTGATTATTATCAATAAAATGGGTTATTTTCAATCACATATATGTGTATTTAGTGTCTATGATACATTCTTTGAGTTAATGATAATGATAATTCATATTTTCAAGAGTTAAAAATTTAAGACATGAATAATCATTATTAACTCATAAAATGCTTTTGACCATAGAATCATCACGAGGATGGTGATTGATCCAGAAGGTTGGTGTACAATCGCTTCTCTTTAGTAGATGAGTTTTGAGTCTATGGTGTGGAGACACCAAAGCAAGAGTACAGATACTCGTTAAAGAATGAGGGCACTGAGCTTGACCACCTCGAGTAGTCATTAAAAGTCTACCTTCTCGTCAATGACTGACTCGATGCTGCAGTGGTGTGTCTGGTTCTTTGATCTGAGATGCATCGATAGTTCATCTTGAGGGTGTTATAGTTTGACTACACCACAACTCGATCTCCTAGCCATACAGAACCCTGAGGTGTATGTTGGCTATAGCATGTTCATTGTAGGAACTGGATTGCATCAAGATGGAATCTATCTACCTCGGTGGTAGAGGAGCAGCCCTATGATGATCATGAGAATTAAGTCCAGAAGCCCATGGCCATGGCAGAGTGAAATAATAGAAAGAGTTTCTATTTAGGTTTTCACATCGAACTTAAATCGAATGATTACATCATATGACAGAAACTAGGGTTTGACGAGTTCACCATAATCCTAATCTGATCGGGGCTTAAGATAGAAGAACTTAATTACACAGATAACTGCACCAAGAGGTTCGTATTCAACTCTGATGGGTTACCACCATATACTGCTAGGTATCACCGATGGATTTTAAGAGCAATTAGAATGATTTAGATGATCGATCATTCTAGCTATTCGAATCAGAAGAGTTCTGATCTATCGAAAGAAGTTTCGATAATATCGATGATAGAGATCATGACATATCCCATTACCATATAGAACTGAACCTAATTGGATCACACAAGCAAGAGTTTGAATTTGGTGATCATCAATTGAACTGATCCAGTTCAATTGATCTGAATGAGATTCAATTAGGTTCAAGAAAATCGTGCTAGCACTCGATTGAACCTAACGTTCTTCTTTTACTATCATAAATAGTTGTCCTGACTGAGCTAAAGGAGTTTGTGCTCAATCAAATGCCTTCACTTAGTCTAACCGAAGTCTGTCCAGGTCAAAAAAGGATTGTCTTATTTTGTAAGATAATACCTACTATTTCTGGTCATCTACCATTTCTCATCCTTTGACTTTGGTCAAAAGTTAACCTTTGACTGGCCAAATATTGACCATTGACACTTTAACTTCTATCCACGTGTCATGCACCTATTAGAGAGCTGGTGGGGGCTTGTCCTCCTACTAGAACCTGGCATGGAGGAGGGTGCACGCCACCCTTGGCATGTGCCCAAGCAGGAGGCGCCCAGGAGTCCCTATTGGATAGGGACTCCATCTCCTTTTTAGATTCTGATTAGACTTCTCCTAAGAACCAAGTTTGACTGGTCTTAGGTGCCATCTAAGAAGAAATCTAAGAGACTCTATTCCCACCAAACAGATTTAGATCTGATTTCACAAAGGATTATGATTGGTTGGGAAGAAGAGGAGTTGGATCACGCATAGTCTATAAACAAGACCCTACACCCAACTCAAAAAGAATTAAAAAATTCTATGCCCCAAGGCTGCCTCTCCTCTCCTCCTCCATGCCAATCCATCTTCTCCCTCTCCTCTCCATGTCTAAATGAGTTTGGGATCTTAGTTGGTGCAATCTAGATGAGAGAAAGATGACAGAAAGCTAGAAGGCTGAGCTGCTGCAAAGGACAACTACTGATCTTTGAAAGATATTTTGAAGACCTCCAGGTCAGATCTAGATCTAATTTTTGGAGATGTGATAGAGAAGAAGAGGATCTCCAAATTTAATCCAAGTGGATATCGATAAAGGCCAGGCACTTGCGTGGCTAGATCCAGAACCTTCCGCTGCTTAGAGGATCATCAAAGGGTAATAGGATTACCCTACATCAAGATAAATTAAATTTGATTTAATTTATCTAGATTTTATTTATATTACTAGAATAATAAAGATCAAATCTAAAACATCTCAGATCTAATTCAAATCAAAGAAAAAAAATTTTAAAATATATCTCTTGATCCGATCAGATCTGAACAAATCTGATCCAAAAAATCAAGATTTTTCCTTCAACTGGTATCAGAGCAAGATTCTAAAAGTGTTTAGATCTTATTTTAAATTTATTTTAATTAAAAAATAAGTAATTTTAGATATCACATGAGATGTGATCAGATCTAAAATCAAAAAAAATTAAAATTAAATGATTTGGATCTAAGATTAGAAAATATGCATGACTAGTTCTAAAATAGAATAGTTCTATTGAATAGTCTTGCATGTTTTCAATTTAATTTGATTAAATCATATTTTAGATCTATTTATTTACTATTTTTGATATTATAATTATTATAATAATATCTAAAAAATAATAAATAAAAATTATTTAATTTTAAACATCATATGAGATATGATTGATGCATGTCTAGACTAGTTGTAGAATAGTTCTACATAGTTATCTAGATTAGAGTTTATTTTGATAAGATCAATTTAAATCTAATTTTTTAGATTATTATGAGATAATTTAGATCTAAAAATATGCATGATTTGATACATGAGATGTATGCAAAATATGCCATGATTAGATCTAATTTGTATATGAGATATATGATATAGATCTAAAACTGTTTTGTAGTATTGCATGTTCCTGATTAAGGCGTTCCTCTTGGCCGTCCGGTCATAAGAATGAAGAAGGGTTTAAAGGCCCTCTCCTTCCCATTCCGATGGGGTGTTCTTATGATGTGTAGGGGTGCTGCGCGTTCGTCCTTAATCAGAAACCCAAAACTTACTTTCTGCAAAACCCTAGATCCTGAAACCCTAGGATTTATTGTGCATATTTTGTTTATGAACCCTACTTAATTAAGAATTAAGATTATGGAATATTAATTAGGTCTAAAATTGAGAATTTTAGATCTAAGACATATTCATAATATCGGGTTCGGGCTTGGGTAGCTCAATTAGGTCTAAGCGGTTGATCAAACCGAATCAAGAGTTGGTTAGATGGGATCAACAATGCTTAAATTGACCAGCCTAATAGGATTAAGTCTGGGTCAAGATCGAGTCACGATCAAGCAAGACCTAATTAGGCTCAGAGGTTAGAGTCTGGATTGTAGGCTAACCCAATTGGTTCTGACTCAACAATTTGGTGTCTAAGGTAAGTTTGGCACATACGACCGACTGGATTTTTAATTGGAAGCTACTCGACCTGAATGCATTCTTGTACGAGTTAATGGCATATTCCTTCCACCGGTCTCACTTACCTGGCCATATCTGTTGACACAGTTCTGATCTGATTTGAGGTGGTCAATAATCCGAGCTAACCCATGCCACTAGGTTAGTCATAATTGTTATGACTATGACAAGTCTAGTTTAATGAGACCTGAATCAATTCTCCCTAAGAAAAGATTAAGTCTGAGGTCTTCCACCATTGTAGATGTGCGGGCCCTTCCCGGGGTTGATTGTTCTCGACTGGATACAGTGGCTCAGTTGCACCAAAAAGATGCAACCATGTCTATTAGGCATTGGATGCTATGGGCTGGAGGATGAGTTGGGCTCAATATTTTGGATACGGTGAGAGACTCAATTAGGAATCCAGTCTATGCAAATGGTGGGTCTGACTTAACTAAGGAGTGGATCAATATTTTGGATACGGTGAGATTCATGAATTAGAGACCAAGTTTGGGTGCACCATGATTAGAGAATCATTGAACAAGAGTTGTTCACTCATTGGCTAACCCATCACCAATAACTGTTAGGTGAGGTGATGAGTCAGTTGGTGAGACCGCACCACCCACTAGAAATCATTAATCATGGAGATTTTTGCATCTCTACAGAGGGAGTGTAGGGATCCGAGAAAATAGTGGGAGCTAATTTGTTTAAAAATAAAATTTCTAAATAAATTGGTCAAGTCATAATTACAGTATCTAACTAGAATCTTTGACTCTCTACAGAAAAATGTCTGCGTCCAACCCATTGGCACGTATCCTGGACACACATAGACTGACTGGACCCAATTATAAAGATTGGCTCAGGAACTACAAAATTATTTTGGGTTTCGAGAAGTTAACCCATGTATTGGACCAGGACCCTCCCACCTTACCAGCCCGTCCATCCACTGAACAGAGAGCATCTCTGGAAAAATGGATAGACGAAGATAATAAGGCCAGATATTACATGTTGGGCTCGATGTCTGATGAGCTCCAGCGCCAACATGAAGATATCGGGACTGCTCGCCAAATGTTGGCTCACCTGCAGGAGATGTTTGGTGAACAGAGTCGCGCAGCCAAATATCAAGTCACGAAATGACTTTTTAAGGCTAAGATGCGTGATGGGCAGTCAGTCCAAGATCACTGTCTGATGATGATCAAGGACATGGAAGAGCTTGAGAAGCTCGGTGTGAAGTTAGACTTGGATCTGCAGAACGATATTATTCTGCAATCCTTGACTGATGCATATGGGCAATTCATCATGAATTACCACATGCATAAACTTCAAAATTCCTTGGCCGAATTAATGAATATGCTGGTTCACCGCTGAGCTTTCTATGAAAGGTTCTAAAGGCTCAGTTCTTGCTATGGAATGGACTTCTTCCAAAAGAAAGTCTTATGGAAAGAAAAAGAAGTCTGTGAAAAAGCAAGAAGGTGGAAGGATCAAAGAAGAAGAAGGCAGAAGCCGAAGAGAAAAGGCCGATGTCAAAGGAAAGTGTTTCCATTGCAACAGCGACGGCCATTGGAAGCGGAACTGCCCTACTTACCTGGCCACCCTGAAGAACAAGAAGGAAGGTCCTTCTGGAGGTATGCTCGTTATTGAGTCTAACCTTACGGTTTCTTCTGCATCCAGTTGGGTGCTTGACTCTGGTTCTAGTGCTCATCTGTGCACTTTCATGCAGGGTCTTGAGGATAGCAGGAGGCTGAGGGATGGAGACATGATCCTACGCATCGGTAATGGAGCAAGAGTTGCTGCAGTAGCCGTGGGAACATACCCTCTTCGATTACCATCTGGTTTAGACTTAGTTTTGAAAGACTGTTATTATGTGCCTGCAGCTAGCAGGAATTTGATTTCTGTTTCATGCTTAGCACAAGAAGGCTATGTGATTACCTTCTTTAAGGACCATTGTAACATTCTTTATGAAAGAAATAAAATTGCAAATGGTTTCCTTATTAATGGTCTTTATCAGCTACATATTGATGTACCTATTCTAACTATCGAGCAAAACGTGAATGCCAAACGACCTAGGGATAGTCCAAACGATAGATATCTATGGCACCTGAGATTAGGTCATATAGCAGAAGATAGGATCAACAAATTGGAGAAAAATGGGCTATTGAGTCCATTGACTTTCGAGTCATATCCAACTTGTGAATCTTGTCTTCAAGGCAAAATGACTAAACTCCCTTTTGTTGGACATGGGGAAGAGGGCCACAGATCTCCTTGCCCTAGTACATACTGATGTGTGCGGCCCATTTGATGTGCCGGCTAGAGGCAATTTTGTCTACTTCATTACCTTTACCGATGATCTGTCTAGGTATGGGTATGTGTATCTTATGAGACACAAGTCTGAAGCTTTTGAAAAGTTCAAAGAATTCAGACATGAAGTAGAAAAACAAACTGGAAAACCCATTAAGGTTCTTCGATCAGATCGAGGAGGTGAATACCTTAGCCGAGAATTCCTAGACTATCTTCAAGAAAAATGGCATAGTCTCTCAATGGACTCCACCAGGAACACCTCAACTCAACGGGGTTTCAGAATGGAGAAATCGGACTCTATTGGATATGGTTCGATCCATGATGAGCTTCACAGACCTCCCTGATTTTCTTTGGGGACATTCATTGTTAACTTCAATTTATCTACTGAATAGGGTTCCCTCTAAGACCGTTCCTACCACACCGTATGAGATATGGCACGGTAAGAAACCAAGTCTGAGTCATCTCAGAATTTGGGGTTGTCCGGCTCATGTCAAAAGACAACAAGCGGACAAGTTAGAGTTTAGGTCCTTTCAGAGCTCGATTCATAGGATATCCTAAAGAGTCATTAGGATACTATTTCTACATTCCAGAAGACCACAATGTGATTGTGAGTCGACATGCCATCTTTCTTGAAAAATAGTTTATTCAAGATAGCGGCATTGGAAAGCAGATTAAGCTTGATGAGAAAGTCTCACAAGTACAACGAGCTAAGGACCAATTGGAACCAAATCAGGTTGAGCCAATAAGAACACTACCTCCTCCACCTCGTAGATCGGAAAGAGTTTTCCATCCCCCTGAAAGATACTTAGGTATTATTTCAGAGGAAAGTAGAGAAAATGTTCCTCGTAGGTAATGGTGCTCATGGTGATGATCCCAAAACCTACAACGAGGCGATATCAGATATCGACTCCGAGAAATGGCTAGAGGCAATGCAGTCAGAAATTGACTCGATGCACTCAAACCAAGTCTGGACCTTGGTAGATCCACCAGAAGGTATAGTACCTATTGGGTGTAAATGGATCTTCAAGAGAAAGATTGGTGCAGATGGGAATGTGGAGACATTCAAGGCTAGACTAGTGGCAAAAGGTTATAGTCAACGCGAAGGCATTGACTATCAGGATACCTTTTCCCCAGTGGCTATGCTAAAATCCATCCGCACATTGCTTGCCGTTGCAGCCTATTTCGATTATGAAATATGGCAAATGGACGTGAAAACGGCGTTCTTAAATGGATATCTTGAGGAAGATATCTATATGGAACAGCCGCTAGGTTTCACATCCAGTGATACTGATCACAAGGTTTGCAAGCTGCAAAGGTCCATATATGGACTTAAGCAAGCATCTCGGAGCTGGAACACTCGTTTCAATGATGTGATCAAAAAGTTTGGTTTCATCAAAAATGAAGAGGAACCATGTGTTTTCAAAAAGGTCAGTGGGAGCGCTGTTGTCTTCCTCGTATTGTACGTGGATGACATCCTCCTTATTGGGAATGATATTCCCATGTTGACACATCAGTCAAAATATGGTTGTCCAAGGAATTCTCCATGAAAGACCTAGGTGAAGCATCCTTTATTCTAGGAATTAAGGTCTATAGGGATAGACCGAATAGGATGCTAGGACTTTCACAGAAGATGTACATAGAGGAAGTACTAAAGAGGTTTAGTATGGAAAACTCTAAGAGGGGATTAATACCCTTCAGACATGGTATTCATCTTTCCAAGAAGATGTGCCCCAGCACACCTGAGGAAATAGAACGCATGAGCAAGATCCCTTATGCTTCTGCAATAGGGAGCCTCATGTATGCCATGCTATGTACACGACCTGATATAGCCCATGCTGTGAGTGTCACAAGCAGATATCAGTCAAATCCAGGTGAAGAACACTGGACTTCTGTGAAATGTATCCTTAAGTACTTGAGAAGAACTAAGGATATGATGTTGGTCTTTGGTAATGGAGAACTCCAAGTCCAGGGATACACAGACTCGGATTTCATGTCCGATATAGATGATCGAAAGTCGACATCTGGGAGTCTGTTTGTGTGCAATGGTGGTGCTGTCAGCTGGAAGAGTTCCAAGCAAACTGTGATAGCAGATTCCACCATGGAAGCAGAATATATCGCTGCATCAGAGGCTGCGAAGGAAGCATTCTGGTACAAGAAGTTTGCTGCAGAAATTGGAGTAATGCCATCAGATGCCATTCCTCTATACTGCGACAACAATGGCGCCATAGCCCTTGCTAAGGAGCCGAGGTCTCACCAGAAATCCAAGCACATTGAGCGGCGATACCACCTCATCCGCGATTACCTCGAGAAGGGTTACGTCGAGGTCAAGAGAGTCAACTCCACAGATAATGTGGCAGACCCACTTACAAAGCCGTTGGGCCAGCAGAAGATCGAAGCCCACCTTGAGAAGATGGGACTTAGACTTGTAGCCAATTTGCTTTAGGACAAGTGGGAGATTGTTAGATATATGTGCCCTAGAAGCCAGAATTGGCTGACACTTGTAATACACTTCTAGGGGCAAAATTATAATTTTGACTATAATCAATAAAATGGGTTATTTTCTATCACATATGTGTATTTAGTGTCTGTGATACATCCTTTGAGTTAATGGTAATGATAATTCATATTTTCAAGAGTTGAAAATTTAAGACATGAATAATCATTATTAACTCATAAAATGCTCCCGACCATAGGATCATCACGAGGATGGTGATTGATCCGGAAGGTTGGTGTACAATCGCTTCTCTTTAGTAGATGAGTCTTGAGTCTACGGTGTGGAGACACCGGAGCGAGAGTACAGGTACTCGTTAGAGAACGAGGGCACTGAGCGTGACCACCTCGAGTAGTCATTAGGAAGTCTACCTTCTCGTCAATGACTGACTCGATGCTGCAGTAGTGTGTCTGGTTCTTTGACCTGAGGATGCATCGGCAGTTCACCTTGAGGGTGTTATAGTTTGACTACACCATTACTCGGTCTCCTAGCCATATGGAACCCTGAGGTGTATGTTGGCTATAGCATGTTCATTGTAGGAACTGGATTGCATCAAGATGGAATCTATCTACCTCGGTGGTAGAGGAGCAGCCCTATGATGATCATGAGAATCAAGTCCAGAAGCCCATGGCCATGGCAGAGTGAAATAATAGAAAGAGTTTCTATTTAGATTTTCACATTCGGACTTGAATCGAATGATTACATCATATGACAGAAACTAGGGTTTGACGAGTTCACCTTAACCCTAATCTGATCGGGGCTCAAGATAGAAGAACTTAATCACACAGGTAGCTGCACCAAGAGGTTCGCATTCAGCTCTGATGGGTTGCCACCATATACTGCTAGGTGTCACTGGTGGATTTTGGGAGCAATTAGAATGATTTAGATGATCGATCATTCTAGCTGTTCGAATCAGAAGAGTTCTGATCCATCGAAAGGAGTTTCGATGATGTCGATGATAGAGATCATGACATATCCCATTACCATACAGAACTGAACCTAACTGGGTCACACAAACAAGGGTTTGAATCTGGTGATCATCAATTGAACTGATCCTAGTTCAATTGATCTGAATGAGATTCAATTAGGTTCAAGAAAATCGTGCTAGCACTCGATTGAACCTAACGTTCTTCTTTTACTATCATAAATAGTTGTCCTGACTGAGCCAAAGGAGTTTGTGCTCAATCAGAGGCCTTCACTATGGTCTGACTGGAGTTGTCCAAGGTCAGAAAAGGGTTGTCTTATTTTGTAAGACAATACCTACCATTTTTGGTCACCTGCCATTTCTTGTTCTTTGACTTTGGTCAAAAGTTGACCTTTGACTGGTCAAATGTTGACCATTGACACTTTGACTTTCTGTCCACATGTCATGCACCTATTGGAGAGCTGGTGGGGGCTTGTCCCCCTACCAGAACCTGGCAAGGAGGAGGGCGCACGCCACCCTTGGCGTGTGCCCAAGCTGGAGGCGCCCAGGAGTCCCTGTTGGACAAGGGACTCCATCTCCTTTTTGGATTCCAATTAGACTTCTCCTAAGAACCAAGTTTGACTGGTCTTAGGTGCCCATCTAAGGAGGAATCCAAGGGACTCTATTCCCACCAATCAGATTTAGATCTGATTTCACAAAGGGTTGTGATTGGTTGGAAAGAAGAGGAGTTGGATCATGCATAGTCTATAAATAAGACCCTGCGCCCAACTCAAAAGAATTGAAAATTCCCACATGCCCCAAGGCTGCCTCTCCTCTCCTCCTCCATGCCAAGTCCATCTTCTCCCTCTCCTCTCCATGTCCAAAAGGAGTTTTGGGATCTTAGTTGGTGCAATCCAGATGAGAGAAAGGCGACAGAAAGCTAGAAGGCTGCGCTGCTGCAAAGGACAACTGCTGATCTTCAAAAGGTGTTTTGAAGATCCTCCAGATCAGATCCAGATCTAATTTTTGGAGATGTGATAGAGAAGAAGAGGATCTTCAGATCCAGCCTGAGTGGATACCGGTAGAGGCCAGGCACTTGCGTGGATAGATCCAAAATCTTTCGCTGCTTACAGGATCATAAACGGGTAATAGGATTACCCTACATCAAGGTAAATTAAATTTGATTTAATTTAACTAGATTTTATTTTTATTACTAGAATAATAAAGATCAGATCTGAAACATCCCAGATCTGATTTAGATCAAAAAAAAAAATTTAAAATATATCTCTTGATCCAATCAGATCTAAACGAACCTGATCCAAAAAATTAGGATTTTTTCTTCACTCTTGGCTAGGGTGAGATTGCCGAAAAGAAGAAGGAGAAAAAGAAGGTCGTCAGAAAGAAGATAAGAAGGATAACCAAAAACTTAGGTGGTGAAAGCTCTGCCCAGGAGCAAGCTTCTTTGGATGATTGGGAGGTCATTCAAACTCAGATGAGGGGCAGCGTCCTCTCGTAGATCATCAATAAGATGGTTCGGATGGAGGATGTAGAGAGGTTCGACAAATCTTTCACTGCCTACGTTGAGGTAACCATCTCACCTAAACATATTCAAATGAAGGATGCACTTCCAAAGTTCTAACTCAAAAAATTTTTTCTATCCTGCAGTTGGGGCATTACCTATTCTCCCATTCAAAGGCAGTCGATCTCCATCAGGCCGAGACTTTCAAAGCACTTCAGGAGGCTAAGGCAAAGAATGAAAGGGTTTAAGCAGAGGTTGATTGTCTAAAGGTGGCCTTGGAGATACAAACTGCAGAGGTCGAGCACCTTTGGGAGGCACTATCAAAAGAAGAGGATGCTTCTGCGGGGTTGAGTGCAGCCTTCATGCTTTTCGAGGATAAGAGGTGGAAGGGCAAAGAAGAGGTCGGCATCGAGAGGGAGCGGGCTGTCGAGGTTTTCAAGTCCTCTAAAGCAATGGAGGATATTAAGATTGCTTTCGCCTAGGAAGCCTTCTTAGAGGGGTTTGAGATCTACATAAAGAGAGTTGTGAAGAACTTCCCTGAGGTGGATCTTGACTTTCTGATAGATGAACCCCATGAGGAAGCCAGTCCCTCCAATGCTGGCACTGCTTCTCCCATCATTGAACCTACCTTGGGTGCTCCTGAACCTACAATCGGAGCTCTCAAGTCCGTTCTCGAGCCTGAGGCTATGAAAAATACACTGACCTCGCCCACCTCTGAACTAGCCATGGTCTAAAAATTCTAGTCAACTTGTACTTCTTTTTTTTTTTTTTTTTGGATGTATGCTAAACACTTTGAGAAATAAAATTGAACTTATTTTTCTTTATACTTGTGTCATGGTGGATGTTGTTCAGAACCCTTCCAATGATCACAGTCAATGCCAGTCATCTCCAAATGATGCCGAGCCATTGCCTCAAGGCATCCCTCTAAAATTCATAATCAAAAGTTTAAAGAGGAAGATTCATCATCTGAAGAAAAAGTTGAAGAAGATGGAAGATGAACTTTAGAGATCCAGAAAGAATGCTTCAGAGGCGATGATCGAGGTCAGTTGGCTTCGCAAGCTACACATGAAGGATTCTGTGAGCTTCAATATTAGAAAAGATAATTTTCAGAAAGAGCTGATCGAGCTTAAAAGAAATGCTAGTGATACGTCATGGGCATTGACTACAAAGATCAGGTCCCTCAAAGTTGAACTCAAGATGGTAGGAGAGAAGATTCAGCTATTGAAGGAGAGTTCGCCATGGTCCTCTGACAAAGCTCGGTATGAATGGGATTGGTCTCAAAGGTTCTCTACACTCTAGAAGCAGCTATTTGATACCGATTCTGCCTATGAGACCTATCAATTAGGCTAGTATGGGAGAATATCTAAACTTGAGCAATAGTTCAGAGCTGCCAATAGTGAGGTGGCTCGGTTTCTATAGTAGCTCACCAACAGTTATCAATCTGGCACAAGTAGGAAGTTAGAAGAGATTGCCTCCTTGAAAAGGATCCTGAGCAAACTTTCGGAGTCAATTAGGATCGAGAAGGCTGAAGTTTAGCAATTGAAGCTTCAATTAGTTTATGAACAACAAGCTGTCAAAGATGTCGAGGCCGAATCTAAGGTTCTGAGGAAAAACTACGGGCGTCAGAAGAGAACTACCAAAGAGCTGATAGGATGTTCTGCGATAACTTGATAAGAAGAAAGGAGCTTGAGAAAGAGATCGTCAGCCTAAAAGTATCCTTGGTGATGGCCGACAGTCCGAAGTCTGAGGATTTGGATCCCTCTTAGATCTTTGGCTTTTCTTTCTTTCTTTTGTAATCGGTCTTGCAAACCTTTGTTTTGTACTTGACTTTGACTTTAATGAAATGATATCTTTTCTCATTTTTGCCCTATGTGGGTCGAATATCTGTAGATAGCTTTATTTTTTTTTTTATGAGGTCGGTCTTTACTCTATTCCCCCTTCAGGGGGAGGTCTTCCTCTTATCCTGGGCGACATAGGTTTTTATTTCTATCAGGTTGAGGTCTTCCTCCTGTCTTAGGCAACTGAAGGTCCTTATTCGCATCAAGATGAGGTTTTTCTCCCATCTTTGGTGTCAGGACGAGGTTCTCCTCTTATTTCTGGCATGGTTAGCGTTCGCTTATTTTAGCACAGGGTTCTTCTCTTGTTCCTATCAGAAGGCCCTATCCCCTCATCCCATATTAGATAATTGGGTCTTTGTCTTGCTCAAGTTAGGACGAAGTTCTCCTCCTATTCCTAACAAAGCGATAGGGGCACAGAAGGACCGTTGGAAGGGCCTCTCTCCTCATCCTAGCTTAGATAATAGGATCTTCATCTTGCTCAAGTTAGAATGAGGTTCTCCTCTTATTCCTAATAGGATGATAGAAGCACAGAAGGGCCGTTGGAAGGGCTTCTCCCCTCAACCCATCTTAGATAATGGGATCTTCGTCTTACTCAAGTTAGAATGAGGTTCTTCTCCTATTTCTAATAGAACGGTAAGGGTATAGAAGGATCGTTGGAAGGATCCCTCCCTTTATCCCATCTTAGACAATAGGGTCTTCATCTTTATTTTTTTTTTTTTAAAAATAAAGTTTGGTTGAATTATTTCCTATCATTATGTGATTTTGCACCAAAAGATAAAGATATTGAAAGAAGAAAATTTTATTAAAGTAAAATTATAGGTAATACATCCACAAATTCTCTAAATTTTAGGATCGCGGAAGTATTGTTCCTCTGAGCTCCTTCAAGTAATAGGTTTCGGGCTGGACAACCTTCTTAACTTCATACGGACCTTTCCAATTTGGAGCGAGCTTTCTTTGATTCTGAGGTTACAAAATAGCCGCTCGCTGAAGTAGCAGGTCTCCCATTTTGAATACTTTGCCTCTGACCCTTGAGTTGTAGTAGCGAGCTACCTTCTGCTTGTAGACCGCCATCCGAACTTGAGCTACTTCTCTTTTTTCTTTCAGCAAGTCGAGGTTGGCCCTAAGATCCTGTGAGTTTTGCTGTACGCTAAATGCCATGACTCATGCTAATGGAAGTTTCAGTTCTATTGAAATGATCGTTTCTATCTCGAAGGCCAAGGTGAATGGAGTCTTCCTAGTTGGCAATCTTTGGGTAGTTCAGTATGCCCAGAGTACATGATAGAGTTTATCTATCCAAGTTTCTTTTACCTTCTCAAGTCTTGCTTTGATTCCTTACAGCAAAGTTCTATTGGTCACTTTGGCCTCACCATTTGCCTGTGGATGAGCCACTAATATAAAATTATAAGAGATATTTAAGTCTTCACAGAATTTGATGAATTTTGCTACAGCAAACTACTACCCATTATCTATTGTGAGGGTCCAAGATAAGCCAAACCTGCAAAAAATTAACTTTCAAATGAAGTCCTGTACTTTTGCTTCAGTAATTTTAGTTAGGGATTCGGCCTTGACCCATTTGGTAAAGTAGTCAATTGCAACCAAAAAAAACTTTCATTATCCGGATGCCACCAGAAAGGGGCCGAGTATATTCAGCCTCCATCATGCAAATAGCCAAGGGATGCTCAGGGGGGTAAGCTCAAAGGTTGGCTATCTCTAAATACTAGCATTTCTCTGATAATGGTCACACTTTCTAACATAGTTTAGAAAGTCTTGATATAAGGTTGGCAAGTAATAGCCTTGTCGAAGTAGCTTATGAGATAAAGATCTGGCACCTAGATGGCTTCCACAAATTTCTTCTTGTACCTCCCACAATGCAAAATATGCCTCAGAGGATTAAAGAAATCTTAAAAGTGGTAGTGAATATGACCTTTTGTATAATTTGCCCTTATAGAGAACATACCGAGAGGCATGATTCCTCAATTTTTGAGCTTTTTTTGGATCATGAGGTAAGGCTCCATCTTTGACATAAGTCACCAATGGATCAATCTAGCTCGGCTCATGCTCAACCTACATTATACACTATGGTTCTTTCGAACTCGAGCATTTTAAGACTTCGAAGAAAACTTCCCTAGGCAGTTCAGCTGGAGCCAATGTGGCCAATTTAGAGAAGAGCATAGTTTTGGTGTTTTCCGCTCTCAAAATCTATTGGATGCTGAAACTCTTGAAGGTTGGAATCAAATTCTTCACTCTCTCGAGATACTTTATCATACTTTCCTCTCGAGCTTCATAACTACCACTAACTTATTCGACCACCAGTTGGAAATCACTGTACACTTGGAGAAGGTCTACTTCCAACTTCTTGGCTATCCTTAATCCTACTATTAGAGCTTCATATTCAACCTCATTGTTCATTGCAAGAAATTTAAAGCACAGTACGTATTCGACAATGACTCCCTTCGGGTTCACCAAGATCAATCCATCACTTGCGCCCGAAGCATTGGATGAGCCATCAACATACAGGGCCCAAAAGCCTTCAGAAACATTGGCCTTTTCTTCAGAGGAGCTCGGCTATAGCCATGGAACGTTGACTTCATTCTATTCAAGCTCGCCCTCATTCGGGATAGTGCATTCCACTACGAAATCTGCTAGTATTTGAGCTTTGATCGACGACCAAGGTTGGAAGTTGATGTCAAATTCTATAAGTTTAATTACCTATTTCATGATTCTTTCAGAGGCATCTATTCGATGAAGAACTGCCTTGATTGGCTGACCAGTGAGAAGGGATATGGTGTGCCCTCAAAAGTAAGGTCAGAGTCTCCAGGCTATAATTAGTAGAGCATAAGTTAGTTTTTCTAACTTAGTATATCTGGTCTCGGCATCTCTCAAAACTTGGCTTATGTAGTAGATAGGCCGCTGCACTTTTGCCTCTTTCTTGATTAGGACTGCAGCAAGGGCTGCTGGGGAGACCGCCAAAGATAAAAATAATCCTTGTCCTGGTTCGGGCTTAGCCATTAGGGGAGGTGAGCCGAGGTAGCTCTTGAGTCCTTCAAATGTCTGTTGACATTCAGCATCCCAATATCAACTCTTTGAGAACTTGGAAGAAGGGCATACATCGCTCGGGCGACCTTGAGATGAAGCAGTTCAGGGCTATCAACTTTTTAGTTAGATGCTAAACTTCTTTGATTGATATTGGAGTAGACATCTCTTCAATGGCCCGAACCTTTTCTGGATTTGCTTCAATCTGATGCCTTGACACCATGAAACATAAAAGCTTCTCCGAAGTCATGTCGAAGGCGCACTTGGTTGGATTCAATTTCATCTTGTATCTCTGAAGAAAACCGATGGTCTCCTTAAGGTCGGTTTATGATTTGTTGAAACTCGATTCTTAAAAAGAATGTCATCCACATACACCTCCATATTGCAATCGATCTGCTCCTTGAAGATCTTATTGACCAGACGTTGGTATGTTGCTCCTGCATTTTTTAGGCTACAAAGCATAACCCTATAATAATAGAGATCATGATTAGTAATAAAAGTGATTTTCTCTTCATCCTTCGGTGCCATTCGAATTTGGTTATAGTCGAAGAAGGCATCCATAAAGGTGAGGAGCTCATGGCTCGAAGTTGCATCCACCAGTTGATCAATTTTGGATAAGGGATAACTATCTTTCGGACAAGCCTTGTTCAGCTTCTTAAAGTCTATACACATCCTCCATTTACCATTGGCCTTCTTGACAAAGACCACATTAGAAACCCAGTTTGGATAAGAGACTTCTTGGATGAATCCAGCTTTGAGGAGCTTGTCAACTTCTTCTACAATTGCCTTCTATCTCTCCGAGACATGACTGCGTACCTTTTCTTTCACTGGTTGATACTTTGGATCAATAGCCAGTCGATGTTCCATGACTTCAGCATCATTTCCTAGCAGGAACCCAAGCAAAGACATCCGCATTTCTCCATAAAAGTTCGATGAGATGCTCTCGCACACTTGCTCCCAAA
The DNA here is from genome assembly GCA_006176705.1 of Cocos nucifera. Taxonomy (NCBI): domain Eukaryota; kingdom Viridiplantae; phylum Streptophyta; class Magnoliopsida; order Arecales; family Arecaceae; genus Cocos; species Cocos nucifera. The sequence continues at coordinate 132,477 of QRFJ01001951.1, read as the reverse complement.
ATTGGAGCTGATCTGCATCGTGTGTTCTTCATTCTCATCATTCAAAGAAATTGAGATAAGATCTTTCATTAGTTCTCTCCTTTCATCTGCAAGGTCATCCTGAATGTCCAACCCATGAACTGGATAGGGATCAGACTGCTCAGTCTTTTGCAGGGTGATTGAATAGCAATGCCTTGCCAGAGCTTGATCTCCTCTGACCTCTCCAATCCCATGACTTGTTAAGAACTTCAATTTCAAATAGTAGGTCGACATTACTGTCTGAAGTGTATTTAGACCAAGTCGGCTGAGGATAGTATTGTAAGTAGATGAAGCTTTTACCACTAAAAAATTCACTCGCATCCTGGATTGCTTTAGGTATCATCCTGCAGCCATACTTAAAGTTATTACGCCTTCAACTGGTATTGCATCACCAATGAAGCCAACCAATGAAGAATTCATTGGTCCAAGTTGATTATCAGGTATATACATTTTAGAGAAAGCATCATAAAATAAGATATCAGCCAAACTTTCATTATCGACAAGAACAAGACATACATCATAATTGATAATATTTAAAGTAATTACCACCACATCGCTGTGCGAGAACTGAAGTCCTGTGCATCTTCTTCATTGAAGGCAACGGACTCCTCAGTTCTCCTCCTTTTAGCTGACCCCTCAAACCCGTCGGCCTCCTCCTGCCGAAGTCTCCTAGAGATGGTATTGATGATGCCGAGGAATGGCTGATCTCTTGGTTGCTCCTCCCTCCTCAGCGACTCTGGTTACGGTAGCACCCTTGCCGATCTTTTCTTATCTCAAATCGGCATCACAGAAATCAACCCAGCCGACCTCGCCTGATAAGCTCCTCGATCTCATCTTGGAGCTGAATGCATTTCTCAGTATCATGATCGCGATCATGATGGTAAAGATAGTACTTATTTGGATTGTGCTTGCCAGGATAAGCGTGCATCATCTCCAGCCTTGGTAGCTGCTCCTTGATCTCCATCAGTACTTGAGTCTTTGGGGCACTGAGGGAGGCATAATTATGGAACCTTCTAGGAGGAGAACTTCTTCGCACCCTTCTATCAGGGCTTCTTTGACGATGAGCTCGAGGAGGATTTCGAGGTCACTTGCACTCAAGGGGAGTCCACAAGCATGGCCGAACTTTATTCGACTTTTCTTCAACTGAGGGCTTGCTAGATTCGCTCACCTGCTGCTCTCTCATGGCTTCCTCATCCTTCAATTTGAAGGCTTTCTCAGCTCGAGGATAACCTTCAGCCCGAGCTAGCAAATCAGTAAAATTTCTAGGATACTTCTTCTTCAGGGAGAATAGTAGATCATTCTTCTAAAGGCCATCCTTAAGTATAGCCATGGGAACCGACTGGTCTAAATTTCGAACCTCCAGTGCAGCGGCATTAAAGCGATTGACATAAGCTTGGATGGTCCCCCCTTCCTGCTGCTTGATATTGATGAGGAAGTTTGAGCCTCGTCTTGGATGTCGGCTACTGACAAAATGAGCTACAAACTAGTGGCTCATTTGGTCGAAGGAAAAGATCATACTCGATTTCAGTATCGAGTACGGATTTCTCACTGCTTTCTTAAAAGTAGATGAAAAAGCTCAGCACAAAATGGCGTCAGGTGCACCATGGAGCAGCATCATAGTTCGAAAGGCATTCAGATGGTCAATCGAATCAGTAGTCCCATCATAGCTATCGAATTAAGAAAGCTTGAAGTTCAACGGGATCGGTTCCTACATGATTCTCTAAGAGAAAGGAGGGTCAGGGCAAATGTTATCATGGTTACTTGGGGTAACATGGTGGAACTTCTTGATGTGTTTTAAATTAACTGCAAGCGCATGATATGCAAAGTAGCACATTCGGCGAGTACGAATCGATCCTATGAGGAATTATATTTGAATTATGTTCAAACCTTTGCTCAGGCGAGCTTTTTCAAAGAATTTGGAGGTTTATTTGATTACTTACTACTAAATAGTAAATTAATTATGAAGAATAATAATTTAAAGATCTAGAGCTTTTAAATCTACTAGACCAATGACTTAGGGAGCATTTCTAAGATTTTTCTTATAATGTTCCTTGATCAAGGTGTAATGCATGGATAAGCATTCATCCTAATTAAAGAACTCTTCTTTCAACTACTTCTCTTATGTTACCCAAGTATGGACTATGAAGGAACTCTGATCCAATAATAATCCATCAAAGATTTTTTCAAGAAAGAAGAAAAAGGATTTAAAATGATTTAGGCCTTCTACCTATTATCCTTCTTATACCAAATCAAGCATGAACTATAAAGGGATTGAAACCCAATGATAGTCCATCAAGTCTCTTGGCAAAAAGCTTGAAAAAAGAAGAACTAAAAAAATAAAGCCAAGAAGAAATCCTAAAAATTACTTCTAATCATGGTTTAGCTTCATTGCAAATCTCAGAGAATTGATTAGCTAGACATGATTTAAATTAAAATTTAAAAATTATTTAAAATTAAATTCTATACTACTTACTGAAATTTAAATTATAGAAAATAAAAATGATGTAGAAATTAAATAAGCAGAATAAGAAAATTAAATTATCCTATATGCTGAATTTAAACTGCATAAATTAAATTGCATAAGTAATAATTAAAAAAAAAAATATTTTATTATTGAAAAAAATTTAATACAAAACTCACTCCTAAGCCATAATAGGGGTTGGAGTTGAAATAAAAAGAACGGATTCTCCTCTGATCGATCTTTCTTTGGCTAACTTTTCGTCTTGTATGTTAGAAAGGTGAAAAAAATAAAAAAAATATGGATAAAAATTTTATAAATTGATATTTCTATCTATCATACGGATCTCTATAAGAATTATGGTATGAAAAGATAGATCCAAGATGGAGATATTAGATTTTATTTATTAATATCAGAAAGAAAAATTAAAAAAAATAAAAATTAAAAAAAATAGATGAATGAGATGAAAAAGTAAAAAAAATAAAAAAATAAGATGGATTGAAGAGAATAAAAGGTGAAATAAAAAAAGAGTTACCATTTAAGTTAAATTTTTCGAGTCTTATATCTTTTTTCTTTCTTGAATTCTGACATCCGCGTTAATTCTGCATCTGGCATTCGTGCGAAGAAATGCGGCTCGTGTCCGCTCACCAGCCTGAACTCATGTTTCTTCGTGACGTACCAAAGCCCATAAAATCCCAGCTTCTCTTCAATAAATGCACGAGCCAGCTTCCAAGCCACGCCCACAGCTCTTAAGCATTAAATGCTTTGGTCCCATCGTTAATAGCTAAAGCCAACATCTATTTCTTCCAAAACAATCCTTTCTTTCTCCTCTCCTACCCATGCATCCGTATTCATGTATTTTTGGTTATCATGTATAGAACAAATCTGAATTTAAACTTGAACTTCATCTACGTATATTAAAAAATTATTTCTAATTAATTTATAATTAAAATTTTAAAATTAATTATTTTTATAAAAATTATAAAAATATCAAATATAAATAAAAAAATAAAATAATATAAATTTTAATATTTTTTTATTATAATTAATATATTTATTATATTCTTCAACTTGAATTTTACTCATTCTTTAGTAAAATAAAAGTAATATTGATATACAATACTGACTTTCTTCAACATAAATGATCATCTAACAATTTCATAAATAAATGATATCCACCTAGAAAATTTATCAGAGCATCTCATTGGAATATTAAGGCTATCCGATAGAATGGTTGAGTAAATAATATAAAATTTACAAAAGCTTTTCTTGACTCACTTCTATCTTTTATTCTTGGATCATCTAACTCTAAGATGGACTAGTGGTTTTGCATCTACATATTCATTCCTTCATTTTTTTTTTACAGATAAAATATAGTCCATACAATGTCTTAACCACTTAAGCTTTCTATTTAACTCTTATAATGAGTGTTAGGCCAATGACTTTTAAACCAGTTGGCTTTAGGATATTAGGTGTAAAACATCCCTCGGGCTTACTGACTTGAGTCAAATAGGCTATGGATTAAAACTTAACTCTTTTTTTTAATAGAAGAAACTATATGCATCAATATATACCACTTATACTCATAAAAGGTTGACTCTCTTTAGATATTAATAGAAAGACTAAAAATATTTAAAAATAAATTTTTATTCTAGACTCAATCTTCTATTGAATTTTGTCAATATGCAGTCCTTCAATACTTCCACAACTTATCTAAAGTGTGCATCAGATGTTACTAAAATGTCTAATATTACTCAAGTTTGATGCATAGTCAGATATATGAATAAATTTATGAGTGCAAAGATTTAAAGTAAAGTTTAAAGTTTATTTATCCCTCACCCCCCAACTTATTCTATAGTGACTTCAATGAGGTAAGAAAATAACAATCCAATAGGTAAAAAAGGAGGAATACACCTGATTTGATGTGTCCTTGGTTCAGCAGGTATCTTCATATATTCTTTTTGGTTCTTTCCTCCAACTTATTTGACATTGACTAAAGTAAAACCTTAATAAACTGTAAAAAAAATTAAAATATAAGGATCTGGGTTGCCTCCTAAGAGCACTAAGTTTAAAGTTTTCAACTAGACTAACTCAGAAAATAGATCAATCGAGATATGTTGGTTCATAGAGAACCATGGCTTCCTCATTAACTTCAATGGGTAATTCCAAGAATGGCTTTAATCATTGACCATTCACTTTAAACACAACACCATTGCTTGAGTTTTCAATTTCTACAGCTCCATGTGAGAAAACTTTATTAACTAAGAATGGTCCTGTCCATCTAGATCTTAGCTTTCCCAGGAAGAGGTGTAATCTAAAATTATACAAAAGAACATTCTATCCAGGAGTAAAAGATTTTCTAAGAATTGCTTGATGATCGAACACTTTTATTCATTCCTTGTATACCATGACATTTTCGTAAGCTTCATTTCTAAGTTCTTCTAATTCATTAATCAAAAGCTTTTTATGATTTTTGGTTGCATCCAAGTCCATATTTAATTTTTTGATGGCCCACATGGCTTTGTATTCTAGCTCAACAGGCAATGACAAGGTTTTCCAAATACAATCTTATAAGGAGACTCCTAAGTTGATTTTAAAGACCATGCAGTATGCCCAGAGTGCATCTACAAGTTTTAAGGATCAATCCTTTCTATTAGCATTAATAGTTTTCTCTAGGATCTATTTGATTTATCTGTTGGACACTTCTACTTGCCAACTAGTTTAAGGATGATACGGTATGGCCAATTTATAAGTAACATTATATTTTTTTATTAAAGCAGCAAAGGATCGATTGCAAATATATGTCCCCCGATCACTAATGATTGCTCTAGGAGTACCAAAATGAGAGAGAATATTTTTTTTGAGGAATTTAGTGACCACTTTGCTATCTATTGATCCACAAGGAATAGCTTCTACCCACTTAAAGACATAATTGATAGTTACTAAAATATATTCATTTTCAAAGGAGTTTGGAAATGGTCTCATAAAATCAATCCCCCATACATCAAAAATTTCAACCACCAAAATTGGATTAAGTGGCATCATATTTCTCTTACTGATTTGACCTATTTGTTGGCATTGAGCACAACTTCTACAGTACTCATGTGCATCTCTAAATAAATTGGACCGATAAAATTTACATTGGAGGACTTTTGCACAGTCTTTTTGGATGCAAAGTGACCACCACATGCTTGATCATGATAAAAAGATAAAACACTTCTAACCTTACTGTCCGGAATACACCTCCTAATGATCTGATCAGGACACTGTTTGAAAAGATATGGGTCATCCCAAATGTAATACTTCACTTGAGCAAGAAATTTATGCTTATCTTGAGTGATCTAGTGGGAAGGAACTTTACCAATGATTAGATAGTTGACAATATCAGCATACCATGGTTTAGTGGACATAGGCATGAGTTGTTCAATAGGAAAGAATTAATTAATAGGTGGTTCACTAGATGGTGCGACTATGATTCGGGACAAGTGATCAGCTACTGCATTCTCTGTTCTTTTTTTGTCCTTAATTTCTAGGTCAAATTCTTGAAGGAGCAAGATCCATTGAATTAAGCATGCCTTGGCGTCTTTCTTTGCTAAGAGATGTTTAATGACTGAGTGGTCAAAATACATAATGGTGTGGAACCCAACCAAATAAGATCTAAATTTTTCAAGGGCAAAGACAATGGCTAGGAACTCCTTTTTAGTAGTAGTGTAATTAAGCAACAAATCATTTAAAGTTTTACTAGCATAGTAAATAACTCTAGGCAGCTTATCAATTCTTTCACTTAAAACTGCACCTACAACATGATTAGATGCATCGCACATGAGTTCAAAGGATATAGTCTAGATAGGTGGGTGAATAATGGGTGCTAAAATAAGTGCCTTTTTAAGGAACTTAAAAGATTCTAGGCACTCAGGAGTAAACTCAAATTTTATTTCTTTTGCTAACAAGTTGGTCAACGGGCGAGCCACTTTGCTAAAATTAACTATAAACCTTCTATAGAATCCAGCATGTCCCTAAAATGAATGAATTTTTTTAATAAATTTGGATGGTCAAAGACTAGCAATCAAGTCTACTTTGGCCTTGTCTACTTCAATTTCTTTTTGTGAAACTACATGGCCAAGAACTATGCCCTCTCTAACCATGAATTGGCATTTCTCCCAATTAAAAACTAAGTGCTCCTTACATCTTTCTAGGACATGTCTCAAATGATCTAAACATTCGAAGAAGGTAGGGCCAAAGACAGAAAAGTCATCCTTGAAAATTTTGAGAAATCGTTCAACCATAATAGAAAAAATGCTGATCATACATCTTTGGATGGTTGCTGGTGCATTGCATAACCCAAAGGGCATGTGCCTATAGGCAAAGGTTCCAAATGGATAGGTGAATGTAGTCTTGGTCTTCAAGAGCTTTGGAGATTTGGTTATAGCCGAAATATCCATTAAGAAAATAGTAGAACTCTTGTTCAGCTAATTTTTCTGATATTTGATCAATAAATAACAAAGAAAAATGATCTTTTCTTGTTGCCATATTCAATTTTCTATAATCTATACTGACCCTCTATCTCATTTGGGTCCTAGTCGGGATAAGTTTGATTTTCTCATTCTAGACCACTGTTATCCCAGACTTTTTGGATACCACTTGAACCGAACTTACCTAAGAACTATCTGAGATGGGATAAATTATTTTATTATCAAGTAATTTCAAAATTTCTTTCTTGACTATATCTTTCATAGCTGGATTGAGTTTTCTCTGAGCATCTCTAGTTGGTTTATCCCTTTCTTCTAAGTGTATCCTATGTTGAACTATGGAGAGGCTTATTCCCTTAATATCTACCATGGTCCAGCCTATTGCTTCTTGGTTCTTTCTCAAGACTACTAATAACTCCTCCTCTTGTTCATGATTTAGGTCTGATGTAATAATTATGGGTAAGATTTCTACTGGACCTAAGTATGCATACTTAAGGTTCTTGGGGAGGGGTTTTAGTTCTAATTTGGGTGTCTCTTCTATTGATGGCTCGAATGATAGTTTAGCTATTTTCATGAATGGTTCAGTGGAAAGCTTCCATCTTTGGCTAATCCTATGGTCAATAGGTGTTTCATCGATGTCTTCATGTTCATGGTTTAGCCAAATACTTGACTCTAGATCAATTTCTTCATCGCTAATGCCAATGGATTCATAAATTTCATCTTAGATTACATTTACATTAGCATGCTGGGTAGATTCCTGTTCTAGATTAAATATATTTAACTCAATGGTCATATTCCCAAAAGATAGCTTCATAAGTCCATTTCTATAGTTGATTTCAGCATTAGCAGTTGCTAGAAAAGGTCTTCCTAAAATAACTGGGATATGGCCCTTCGAATTTGAAACTAGTTCGATCTCTAAATTGATGAAGTCTATAGGAAAGATAAAATTGCCAACCATGATTAAAACATCTTCTATCATTTTCTTAGAGTTCCTAAATGATCGATCTACTAATTGCAACGTGATTTCTATTGGCTGAAGTTTTTTCAATCCTAATTGCTCATAGACTGAATAGGATAAAATATTTACACTAGCCCCTAAGTCTTGCAAGGCCTTCTCAATGTGGGCTTCTCCAATAACACATGAAATTGTCGAAGATCCTGGATCTTTATCTTTTATTGGCACATTACTTGACAAGTAAGAGCTCACACTTGCAGCTAAGAATGCTCTCTTGGGTATATTGGTGGTCCTCCTTTTGGTGCAAAGATATTTTAAAAATTTAGCATAGGTCGGTACTTACTGGATCATGTCTAGCAGAGGGATATTTATCTGGACTTGTTTGAACACCTCTAATATTTTATCCAAATATTTTGATTATTTTTTAGACCTTAATTGATTTGGAAAAGGAGCTGTAGGAGTTGTGGGTATAGGGCTGGATGTACTATCAGTTTTAGGAGCTTGAGTTTGTAAGGTAGGTTGTTCATAAAGTTATTCGACAGATGAGTCCTCTCTATTGTCAGATGTACCTATCTTGTTATCCACTTGTTTCCCTGATCTTAAAGTATGAATGGCATTCACATGATTGAATTGATTTTCATGTTGGGGTCATGGACCATTTTGATTTCTCGGGTTGGGCTCGGTTTGGCTAGGCAGCTTACCTTGATCTTGCTCATTCATGATAAAGGCTAGCTGACCTACCTGCATTTCTAGATGGGCTATGGCCTGGGTGCTAGCATTTAAGAGTTGACTCGTAGTTTGCATGAAATTACTCAATGTAGCATTGCTGTCAGCATTGCTGTCAGCATTAAACTTGGCTAAGACTTCCAAACTTTTCTCTAAGCAACTAAGTTTCTTTTTAGGATTATTGAAGCCTGGTGGGTTGTTTAACATAGGGTTGGGCCTTGAGTTTTGCTGGTTGAAACTAGGACTGCTTACATTTGAGTTCTGCGACTATGAGAAGTTTGGATGATTCCTCCATCCTAGGTTATATGTGGATACATAAGGATTGTTCATTAGTTTTTGGTATGCAGCATTTACCTGTGCACACCAATTCTCTGCTGGGTTTATCAGGAGAGGACAATCTTCAAGAATATGGTCTGGTGCACTACACATGCTGCACATGGGTGCAGACACATGGTTCGCACTAGCTGGTCTTTGCAGTTCTAAGGCCTCTAACCTATATGTTAAGATTACAATTTTAGCCTCTATGGCTAGGGAGGTTTGAACTTGGTATATTCAACCTCTTGAAGGTGTTGGTCTTTCTGGTTCCTAGTTGTTTCCCATTGTAAACTCTTTTTAGCTAAGTCTTCTAAAAATTGCCGGGCCTTATTAGGTTCTTTATATATAAATTGACCATGGCACATGGACTCTAACATGGTTCTAGAATTTGAATCTAGCCCCTCATAAACTATTTGGCATAGCCTCTAGGTTTCTATTCCATGGTCTAAAGATTAGGACAAGAGGTTCTTAAAATAATCGAAATACTTCCAAAATAATTCACCAGCTAGTTGATAGAATTGGTTGATCTCATTTCTAATTTTAGCTATCTTATGATGGAGAAAGTATTTTTTAAGGAACACTCTAAAAAAGCCCTTCCAAGTCATGATAGATTGATTTAGCAGGCTATATAGCTACTTTTTGGCATTGTCCTTAAGGGCAAAATTGATTAGTCTTAGTTTGATCTCATCCTCAGAAAGTTGTTGCAGCCTCATGGTTGCACAAACTTCTTCAAATTCTCTAATGAATATATATGCATCCTCTATTTCAATAAATTTTGGAAGCATATTAATCACTTGAGATTTAATTTTGAAGTTATTTGTAGTAGGTTGAGGCAACCTGATGTAAGAAGGCTGGACAAACCCAACTGGATAACACAAATCCTTAAGGATTTGGGGCTGATTGGTTTCTTCCATTTTAGGGACTTTAAGGCTTGACACAGGAATCGAGTCAATTCTAACTAGTCGACGTGAAATTCTTCTCCACAAAGAAAGTGGAGAATTCATTTTATTATATATATATATTTATTATTTTTATTATTTATTTTTTTATTGATTTTTTTTAAAGAAGAGAGAAGAGGAAGATAGATTAGTTAAGATTTTTTTTTTGAATATTTTTTTTTCAAACACTTATCAAGCAATTATCTATCCTAGGTTATCTTAAATCTTGACAGCTCCTAACTGCCAAAGTCACATTGGAACAATCCAAGTTTGAAATTGACTAAACAAATTGGCCAGGTAAGCAAATGGAATCAATTAAAAATCATCTTCCTTCGGACCCAATCATCTCACAAACCACTTTCCTAGACACTGACAAGCTAACCAACTTAAATCTAATCCAACTCCTGGGTTTTCTTGTCCTAATAAGCTTGGATATCCCTAGGATTGACGTCTAATTGATTTTATTTAAGGCTTAGGGTTAATGCAAATGAGGTAACTTATTTATGGGCTAAGAAAGAATAATGATATCCCCACCTTATCTTGTTTAGATTTGTGCCCTTAAAGTAGTTTAGATATGCTTATGCATAACCAGTAAGAACAAACAAGTTTAAATAAAAAAAATAATACTAAACTAAGATCAAATTAGTAAGCTGAAAGAAAAAGAAAAATATTAGATTATATACCTGATTTTCAGCACTCACCAATTTTCTATAAAATAAGAAAGAAAAAAAAAATAGAAAGATCAGACTAAAATTAAACTAAAAGCATGAAGAACAAGAATTTATAACATAATGTAAAACATGCCAATTTCTCGGCAACGGCACCAAAAACTATGTCTTAAATTAACCGCAAGCACACGGTGTGCAAAGTAGAACATTTGGCAAGTACGGATCGATTCCACGAGAAATTATATTTGAATTATGTTCAAACCCTTGCTGAGGCGAGCTTTAACAAAGAATTTGAAGGTTTGTTTGATTACTTACTACTAAACAAAAAATTAATTATGAAGAATAATAATTTAAAGATCTAGGGCTTTTGAATCTACTAGACCAATGACTTAGACAGCACTTCTAAGATTTCTCTTATAATATTTCTTGATCAAGGTGTAATACAGGGACAAGCATTCAACCTAATTAAAGAACTCTTCTTTCAACTACTTCCCTTGTGTTACCCATGTATGGACTATGAAGAAACTCTGACCCAATAATAATCCATCAAAGTTTTTCATAAGAAAGAAAAAAAAAGATTTAAAAAGATTTAGGCCTTCTACCTATTATCCTTCTTGCATCGAATCAAGTATGAATTATTAAGGGATTGAAACATAATGATAGTTCATCAAGTCTCTTGGCAAGAAGCTTGAAGAAAGAAGAACTAAAAAGATAAAGCCAAGAAGAAATCCTAAAAATTAGTTCTAATCATGGTTTAGCTTTATCGCAAACTCCAAAGGATTGCTTAGCTAGACACAATTTAAATTAAAACTTAAAAATTATTTAAAATTAAATTCTATACTACTTACTAAAATTTAAATTATAGAAAATAAAAAAAATGCATAAACTAAATGAGTAGAATAAAAAAAATAAATTATCCTATGTGCTGAATTTAAACTACATAAATTAAATTGCACAAGCAATAATTAAAAAAATTAAAATAAAATTTTATTATTGAAAAAAATTTAATACAAAACTAACTCCTAAGCCATAACAGGGCTTGGAGCTAAAATAAAACGATCAGACTCTTCTCTGATCGACCTTTCTCTAGCTAACTCTTCTTCTCGTATGTTGGAAGGATAGAAGAAAATGAAAAAAAAATGGATAAAAATTTTATGGATAGATATTTCTGCCCTATCATATGGGCCTCTATAAGAATTATAGTATAGAGAGATAGATCTAAAGTAAAGATATTAGACTTTATTTATAGATGTTAGAAGGAAGAAGGATTTTATATTTTTTAGATGTGGGACTAAAAAAATAATAAGGATTAAGAAATGAATGGATGAGATGGGAAAAAAAAAATGAAGGGATGAGATGGGATGAAGAGGATAAAAAATAAGATAAAAAAATTACTATTTAAATTAAATTTTTTCCTTTTTTTTTTTAGTTTTTTGAATTCTGAACATCCGCGTTGATTCAGCATCCGGCGTTCATGCGAAGAAATGCGGCTCCACGTTCGTGTCCACTCACCAGCCCAATCTCATGTGTCTTCGTGACTTACCAGAGCCCACAAAGTCCCAGCTTCTCTTCAATAAATGCACCAGCCAGCCAACAAAGGACCTGGTCCGAAGCCACGCCCACAGCTTTTAAGCATTAAATGCTCTGACCCCATCATTAATCGCTAAAGCCAACTCCTACTTCCCTCAAAACAATTTTTTTTTTTTTTTTTTTTTTATATTATTGCTCTATGCATCCTCTTCTTCTTATGTGTCTGTATCCATATATCTTTATTTATTATGCATAGAACAAGCTTTATTTAAACTTAAACTTTATCTACATATATTGATAGACCATTTCTAGTTAGTTTATTATTAAAATTTTAAAATTAATTATTTCTATAAAAATCATAAAAAATATCAAATAAAAATAAAAAAATAAAATAGTATAAATTTTAATATTTTTTTATATTATAATTAATGTATTCATCGCTCCTCAATCTATTGATCTATTTCTTAGAGTTTTTGATCGAAGGCCTAATCTCGATCATGGATCTCGGAGGATTTCTGACTATAGATGAGGAAGATCTCTTCTAAAGAAGAGTCATGATCGGAATAGGAGCTCTTTGTTCTCTATTTTTTTTTTCTGGAGGCGATGTATCTGCTGACCAAAGTATACCTCCTTAGGATAAATTCTTGACATCCCGATGGAGGATTTTCTAAATAGACTGCCATCGGAGGCTGTTGCATGGAATGCACCATCTCGGTGAGGCTTCAGACCTACTGTATCAATAGGTTGAACTGCTCTAAATCCTCCATTTTTGTCAGTGGAAGAGGTTGTGGTGTCGGTGATGGTATCGAAGCAGGCAGATTTGTCTTAGATCTGACGGAAGAGGCAATAGATCTTTGAGTGGTCATCTTCCTTGAAAGTATTTTGAGGTCGATGGAGAGAATGGAGATGACCCTTGAAGAAGAAAGCACACAGGATCGACTGAGCACTCCTTTTAGAATAAGGGCTCAGTGCCCTTCCTCTAGTACAAATTTTGTTGGTGCAGAATCTGATTAATGTTGGAGCAGAGTTGGAGCGGAGAATATGAGGTCACTGTTGAGGACCTACAAAATAAAGTTTCATTCGGAGTCATGGGTGGCATCTCTGGCAGGACCCTCCGACAATCAAGTTAACTCTTTTGGCCAACAAAAATGGAGTGCTCAGAAAAAAAGTAGTAGAGTATCAAGAGGGAGAAGAGAGCTTAGAGAAAATATATCTGGAGGATCCCTTTTATAAATTGAGCTCATAACAAACTAATGATGATAGCCATAACTGCCTGGTAGTGGGCCGTTCAGACCATGAGAAATTTGTTACGGAAGGATGAGTTATCATTTGTCATGACTAGCAAGTGATAGAGATCCCTTTGTTGAAGTTCGAATGTAAGTTGGAGACTTCAATGTATGTAGTGGACTCATGACTGACCGAGGTTCATTGGGGCAAAGCCTAGTGGCTTTAAGAAGTTCGGAAGCCTTCTAGGCCGCGTGCAAGCAGATACCTCCTAAATTGATCTTTGAAGTTCTGTCCTCCATCCTTTGCAGAGTGATTGTTTTGAACCAGTAATTTGATGAGGTTTCTTTGGGTGGCTCTAGCTGACTGCTATAGCAGGGACTAAGTAGGTCTGCAACTAAAAGGAGCACTGTTAGGAGGAGTGAGATTGTAGGAGATCATACAGAAGAAGCATGACTGGAGGAGTTCATCCAGAAAGATTTCGATCGAAAGGAGCGCTGCTAGAGGAATTCGTCCGAAAGGAGTTCGACTAGAAGGGGCGCATTGTCCATGATACAAAACTTCAATCATCTTCAAAGCTCATCACTAATCAGGATCGAGAGGGTGGAACTTTGGTCCTGTCATTCATTCTAAGTTAAGAAGCAATGCTAATTAAATAATAATTCTCTTTTACGATTTGAGATCGTCTGGTCGGACTTCTTTAAGGTCATCCGCATATAGGCTGGTTCGCCTTGAGCTGGGAGCTGAATCTGCATAGAGGATGAGGTCCTTCCGAGTGATAGTAAGAAATTCGATTGGAAAGAATCTGCTTGGGCGACTGAAAGGAGTTCGGCGGGAAGGAGCCTACTTGGGTGACTGAAAGGAGTTCTGTTGGTGCGATGCCACCTTGGGAGGGAGTCGACTGAAAGAATATCGAATAAAAAAAGATCGATCGAAAGGAGCTTGCCTACTGATCAGAAGAAATTCATTTATAATGAATTCAGTTGGAAGAAATCATTTGGAGGGAACACGATCGGAGAAAATCGTCTGACTAGGGTGCGATTGGAGAAAAAGTTTAGTAGGTGTACACTAGAGGAATTCAGTAGACCAGAGGCTGAAGGAAATTCAGCTTCTAGACGATTGTTTGGTAATTGAGAGGAGTTTGGTCGATGAGGGAACTCGATCAGTAGTCGCTACGGGTGTACAATCAGGATAGTTTTGTCACTCATCTATTTCTTTGAAGCTCGACCATTCTCAGGGTTGTCCAAAGGCTAATAAAAGAGGGACAGGGACTTTTGCCAGTACATCTAAAATCCTCGATACAAGAATTTAAGGATCCTCTACTCTTCACAGGTTGTCACTAGGGAGAGGCTCTATGATCCAGCCAAGTTGTGTTGGGTTCGAACACTTGATTGCTTAGAAGATCGCTATCACCATTCGCACTCATCCAGGTGGAATCTGCAAGACCTCGTAGATTCTAGGGTTATCTGAGAAAGTTGGTGATCGAAACATGGATGGTCGGCCAATAGGTTCAAGTTGGAGGTCAGCGATCTTGGTGCTAGGTAAAAATTCCACACTAGCCGAAGCCAACCATGGTGATCATCATCGGACTAGGTCACCCCAAGACTTGGTGTCCTGCAGGACTTCGGCAGGTGAGGGTTTGACCCCAACACATCTCATGGAGTTAAAACTAGATTATCTCTTAGAGAAGCTATGAATCATATTGCATTTGTATCTTATTTAGAACCTAAAAATATAATTGAAGCTGAAAAAGATTCCAATTGAATATTAGCAATGCAAGAAGAGTTAAACCAAATTGAAAGAAATAAAGTTTAGAAACTAGTTGAAAGACCTAAAAATTTTTTTGTAATTGGTACAAAGTGGATCTTTAGAAATAAACTTGATGAGAAGGATAATGTAATTAGAAATAAGGCTAGATTGGTTGCACAAGGATACAATCAAGAAGAAGGTATTGATTTTGATAAGTCTTTTGCACCCGTAGCTAGACTTGAAGCTATTAGATTGCTCTTAGCATTTGCATGCTTTATGAATTTTAAATTTTTTTCAAATGGATGTGATGAGTGCATTTTTAAATGGTTTAATTGAGGAGGTAGTTTATATAAAACAATCTCTAAGCTTTGAAGATCAAGAGTTACCTAATCATGTCTATAATGTTAAGAAAGCACTATATGGATTAAAACAAGCACATAGAACTTGGTATGATAGACTAAGTAAATTTCTACTAAACAATAATTTTAAAAAAGATTATCTAAATAAAATATTATTTATTAAAAAAATTAAATAATTTATTGATTGTATAATATATATGGATGACATTGTATTCGATGCTACTAATGAAACTATGTAGAGAGTTTGCTAGTCTCATGCAGGATGAGTTCAAGATGAGCATGATGGAAGAGCTTAACTTTTTTCTCGAATTTCAAATCAAGCAATCAAATGAGGAGATCTTCATCAATCAAAGCAAATACATTAAGAAAATATTTAAGAAATTTAAGATGGAGAATGCCAAAGAAAGTGGCACCCCCATGAGCATAAGTTGCAAGCTTGATCATGACCCAAAAAAAAGGCAGTAGATCCTAAGCTATATCGAGGTATGATTAGATCTTTGCTATATTTAACTATAAGTAGGCTGGACGTAATGTTTAGTATATGTATGTGTGAGTGTTATCAATCAAATCCTAAGAAATCATATGTATTAGCAGTTAAAAGAATTTTTAAATATCTAATAAATACTTAAGATGTTGGCTTATGGTAATCTAAACAATCTTTATTAGACTTAATTGGATATAGTGATTTAGATTTTGCTGGTTGTTGCTTAGATAGAAAGAGTATAAGTGGTACATGTCAGTTTCTAAGAGTGAATTTGGTCTCTTGATTTAATAAGAAATAAAACTCAGTAGCCTTGTCGATAGTGGAAGCCAAATATATTGCTGTTGGGAGTTGTTGTGCTCAACTACTATGGATCAAACAACAACTAAAAGATCATGATATTACTTATAATAATATTGCTATTCGATGTGATAATACTAGTGCAATAAATTTAGCTAAAAATCCTATATTACACTCAAGAACAAAACATATAGAAGTAAGACGTCATTTTATTAAAAAGCATGTTCAAAATAACGATATACATGTTGAATATGTGCCAACTGAAAATCAAGTTGTAGATATTTTTACTAAACCTTTGAATGAAGAATGATTTTGTACAATAAGAAAACAATTAGGTTTGTTTGATCCAATTTGCTAAAATGACTAAATGAGCAAGTTTAATGAGCAATTTAATTGATTTTTATATGATGAATTTCCTTAAGTTTGCTCACATTTTATCACATTTAGAAAGGAATAATAGATGGCAAAATTTCTGGCCTTGAAACTTAGAAGATTTAGTTCTGTGTCAAATTGAGCCATTCGATATATTTTCTTTTGAAAAACTTAGTCAACCTAGTATTGGGCCAACTCAGTTTTTCTTCATAAAAAAATTGGGCTAGCTATGTTGTTAGGATTTCTATTTTTAAAATGAAAAGACCGATGGCTTTTTGAGAACTCGTCTCTTAGCCGTCTACCAAGGAAATGCTAGAAACCTAAAATCCTTTCTTAGAAACCTATTTTCCACTATATTAGAGAGGGATTTTGAATTATGCTGCCTAAGAAACAAACTATAACTCCTTGGATTAAGCATGCATGTCCAGTTATACCACCTAGAAGAGGAATTCATGATGAAGAATGGCAGACATAGTTTTGAGAAGACCATTCATCTAATCTAGGTCATCTCAGTCTTCCTCACCTCCTCCAAGACCATCCACTCAATCACCCCAGCCTCCTTCTCTGATTTCCCCTCCATCTTCCTCTTCCACACCCGTCCCTCTTTCTTCTAGGGCTATTACAATTGGTAGAAGAGTGGATTTGATTTCTTGGCAAGTGAGGGATTTGAGATTGGAGAGTGCTTAAAGTATCAAGAATGGGAATACCTGTGCTCTAGGATCAATCTTCCAACCTATCCAATCTCATAAGGGAATTTTATAGAAATGCAAATGTTAGACCAAATTTGTTGGAAATGAAGGTAAAGAAAGTAAAGATAAATTTGACTATGGAGAAATTAGGTAGCTTACTTAGGGCATCCATTGAAAGAGCTGAAAGACTTGATGATCGAGCGAGTGGGCTACGATTGTTGTTTGGAAGGGATGATGCAATGCATTTTAAAGAAATCCATGCTAGAGACCTATCCATGGAGAATAGACTGCTTCATCATATTTTAGTCAGGATTCTAGTCCCCAGAGTATAAAGGTTTGACTTTCTGAATAAGAACAATATAGCAGTTGTGTATCATATTCTGATGAGGAAAATATTCAATCTTCCAGCTCTGATTTTGAGAGTGATGCAAGAAGCATCCCAAAGAGGAAAACCTACTTTGCCATACGAGATGTTTCTGACATTAATATTTCAAGATTTCAAAGTTAGTCTGGAAGGAGAACCTAGTAAGAAGCTACAACATTATGATACCTATAATTTGAAATTGATGCATAGGATGAAGTTTAAGAAGGTAAATGGTATTTGGGTGAAGCTAGATGAAGAAAAAGGAAGAAAGACATGAACCAGAGCCCATGCCACAACATCCAGTGCCTGCTCCATCTTCGTCCACTATCAAACTTGATGAGCATTAGATTGAGGAGATTGTGCAGTGTGTCTTGGCCAGAGTATATGACAGACTATCAGATGATCTTACCTTATTAATGAAAAATGTTGTGAGGAAAGTGTTCGCTGAGTAGCATACTTCAACACCCATGTATCCAGCCTCATCTGACCCTTCAGAGCCTAGTGTTGATTAGGTTGCATATAGGATACATTTAATTATACCTTGAGCATTTTGGTTGTAAATGTTCATGATATGTAATGATTAAACTTCAGCATTTTGTAAATTTGGAATATTTTGTATCTATGAATGAATGAAGTTTGATTTTGGTTTGCATTGTATCAAATTGTCCTAATGAATGAATGAAATTTATTTCTTTTCATGTTTGATCAAATCTCTCTTTATATTGTATGTTTAATTTTTTTGATAATGACAAAAAGGGAGAGAAAAATGAGTACAAAATTATAATTGAAATACAATTAAGTAAAAAGAATGGGCACTACTTAAGTAAGAACTAAATTAAAAAAAAAAAATGAGCAAGCAATTGCAATTCATTTGTAATTACAAATATGGAAGAAATCATAACTCGAATTGCTAAATTAAAATCTTGGCACATAGTAAGGGGGAGCAACACAAAATTTGAGTTAAATTAAACATAACTATCATATTCAGGTGGAGGTTATGTAAGTTGACAAAATCTAAATGAATATGATGTAACAAATATATCATTTTGAAATATGAAGGAAAGGTTATCCTCAAAAGATTTTGTCTTCATAAAAAAGGGGGAGATTGTTAATCCTAGATTGATTTTGATGATAACAAAAGCATTTGAGTATAGATTGTTAAATTACTAATGTCGTTTGTGAGGATATATAGTTATAAATTTCAAAAGCTTATAAACTCCAAGTGTTTCCATTCATCTAAATGAAGATTCATCACTCAAGATTTTAGAGAAGATACTTTAGTTTGGATACATCTTTTAAGAGGTAATAATGAAGATTAAATCAAGATAAAAAGGCAAGTCTAGCCTATAAAGTAATTTAGAGAAGAAAGGATCATAAATAGTCTTGGACGTGCATGGCATGTAAACTGAGCCAACCCAATCTGGAACTGAGCTGACCTAATCTCAGTAGAAGCAAAAGATAGTGTAGAAAGCTAGATTTTCAAGACCTAGGGGATTGACCTGACCTCATTTTTAATTGAGCCGATCTAGTGACAACTAGGTCGACCTAGTCAAAAAAGTAGCCGACCTAGTCTCAAAAGATAGCGAAAGATAGAAATAGGTATTTTGGGATTATTGAGACTGAGCCATCAAAGCTAAAAATTGAGCCATTCTAGTTTGAACTGAGCCAATCCAGTCAAAAACTGAGCCGGCCCAGTGACTGTAAGGGCTAGTTTATAGTTTCATAGCTTTTTCACTCTACATGCCTCCCAATGGCTATTTTCAGTTTTTCAATAGCTTGATCACTTCTAGAAGCCCTACTTGATGACTTGAAGTGGTGGAAAATCTTAAGAATACTTAAGGAAACATTTGGGACAAGAAAGAGAACTTTTGAACTTACAAAGAGAGCTTCCAAGCATATTTCAGGGTATTCAAGTGTGTGAGCAATATAATGAAAAGAAAGGAGTGACCTTTCAGACATACATTTGTCCTTCCAACATCCTCAATCTAAGAGTAGTCAGGCCTTTGTTATCAAAGATCATCATCTACTTTTCTCAAGCATTCAAAGAGAAGAAATCAAGTCTATAAGTAAAGCAGCCCAGAATTCTTTCTCTTATGCTTCATGGAGTTTGTTTTAATTTTTGTACTTTCTTTTATTTCAAGTTTCTTGGGATGAGAAACTTGGTTTAGTCCAATCCTAGAGTTGAATGTTGTATGGTTTAATTGGTGAGCCAAAGTTCCAACCGAGGTTGATTGTTAGCCTAGAAAGACAATCATTGTATGGTTGTGGTTGGTGAGCTAAGATCAAAACCAACTGAATTGGATTATGAATCTAAGTAAAACAATCGGACTGTAATCAAGAAAAGTAATAATAGTTGAATTCCTAAGTGGTTTACTTAGGAAGTGGACATACATGTTGAGTTTGATGCTAAACCACTATAAAACTAGTGTGTTTGTGATGGTGTGTTCCTGCTCTATTACTTTCATTCACTGTACATCACATAGCTTGTTTCATTTTAGCACTTAATTAATTTACTCTACTCATATCTTAAATTTAAATTTTAAATACCTAATTCACCCCTATTCTTGGAAAGCCATCCTTGGGCAATAATCCTAGTCCTCATCTATGACTTAATGAAGTCAATGGGAGGATTTGACTTGGTGAAGTCAGTGGAAGTGAATTAGTCCATGCCTTCTCTATCCTTAAATTACATGTGACCTAAATCCTCTAAATTATTAGATCCTTAAAAATGATAAAGTTATGGAGATAACTAAATCATAGCCTCCTATTAAGATGGATAGCAATGGATCCAACTTTCTTGGTGAACATTGTAGGTACCTTACACCTGGTGTTCATCTGGATATTGAAATTACTATCCATCATATGATGATTAGGTCATTCTCTCTAAACGGCGATCAGGTTGGCCAAAGCTTTCCTTGGGTCTGGTCATCGTTCATTTGATGCACCGAACTATTGAAAAATATGTCCTAAAGGCAATCATCTAAGTAGTAGATGATTGAAATTAGTATATGAATTATCTAATAATAATAGTTATTTGGCTGGTTCATCATAAAAGTTCTATCTTTCTTAAATAAACTCCTAAATTATGATGAAGTTCTTAGAACCACAATCAATCGATAAAGAAGGATTTATCAGATGGTT
Organism: Cocos nucifera; assembly: GCA_006176705.1. NCBI lineage: Eukaryota > Viridiplantae > Streptophyta > Magnoliopsida > Arecales > Arecaceae > Cocos > Cocos nucifera. The sequence continues at coordinate 111,721 of QRFJ01001951.1, read as the reverse complement.
CGTAAATTGTTCATGATCAAATGATAAGTTATTAACAAGAACAATAATTTATCGAGTGTAGATCGCTGTATGCCATATGCGTTGGTTGTCCTCATAACCAAATGGTGTGGAGACACTGGTATGGCATTCAGATGATATGTAGGAGTACATCTGTACTGAATGTGATCAATGTAGCCACTCTACTATCAAGAGTAGCTAGCTAAGGTTAATGAATATAAGTATTCCTCCGATCTGAGATCACCACGGTGACTTGTAAGCAATTCACTATACTTTGATGTTGGACTGTCTGTATTTCTAATATAGGTTCGAAAGATTTTTGGGTATAGTCAAGTACTTATAAAGTCGGTGTGTAAGTCAAGATGGGATTGATCACTCTTGATTAACTTCAGAAAGAGAATGACTCACTATGTTTCAATTTAGCAAAACCTAGGCTTGGGTAATCCACATGAGGTATCATGGAATTTGCAAAATTTTGAGATACAATAGAGATGACTTGTATGGATGTTTGATAGCATGCTCAAAGTTGTCTTAAGCATTATTGGTCATATGGATAAATTATACAATAACCAAAGGTCAGGATTCTAAGAATGTTGCTTTGCATACATTCGACCTATCCGGACGTCGGGAACCATTGCTAGATGTTAACTTTGATTGGTACAAAAATTAGTTTCTATGCTATCTATTAGATATGTGTGCCCTAGAAGCCAGAATTGGCAGACACTTGTTATATACTTCTAAGGGCAAAATTATAATTTTGACTATAAATAATAAAATAAATTATTTTTTATCATAATGTGTATTTAGTGTCTGTGATACATCCCTTAAGTTAATGGCAATGATAATTCTTATTCTCAAGAGTTAAAAATTTAAGACATGAATTTTTATTATTAACTCATAAAATGCTCCTGACCATAGGATCATCATGAGGATGGTGATTGATCCGAAAGGTTGGTGTACAATAGCTTCTTTATAGTAGATGAGTCTTGAGTCTACGGTATAGAGATATCGAAGTGAGAGTATAGGTACTCGTTAAAGAACGAGGGCACTGAGCATGACCACCTCGAGCAGTTATTAGAAAATCTACCTTCTCATCGATGACTAGCTCGAAGCTATAGTGGTGTGTTCGGTTCTTTGACCTGAGGTGCATCGACAGTTCATTCTTGAGGGTATTGTAGTTTGACTACACCATGACTTGGTCTCCTAGCCATTCAAAACTCTGAGGTGTATATTGGCTATAGTATGTTCATTGTAGGAATTGGATTGCACAAAGAGGAAATCTATCTATCTCGGTAGATGAAGAGAAGTCCTATGATGATCATGAGAATCAAATCCATAAGTCTATGGCCATGACAAAGTGAAATAATAGAAAGAGTTTCTGTTAAGGTTTTCACATTGGATTTGAATCGAATGATTAATTCATATGATGGAAATTAGGGTTTGACGAGTTCACCTTAACCTAAATCCAATCGAAGCTCAAGATAGAGGAACTTAATTACACAAGTAACTACACCGAGAGGTTCATTTTCAGTTCTGATGGGTTGCCACTATATACTACTAGGTGTCACTAGTGGATTTTAGGAGCAATTAGAATGATTTGGATGATCGATCATTCTAGTTGTCTGAATCAAAAAAGTTTTGATCCATCAAAAGGTGTTTCGATGATGTCAATGATAGAGATCGTGACAAATCTCATTACCATATAGAACTGAACCTAACTGGATCACACAAATAAGGGTTTGGATCTGGATATCATCAATTGGACTAATTTAGTTCAATTGATTTGAATTAGATTCAATTAGGTTCAAGAAAATCATGCTAGCACATGATTGAGCCTAATGTTATCCTTCAACAATCATCAAATATTATCTCGACTGAGCCAGATATGTTTGGCCTGACTCAAGTACCTTACTTGGTCTGACTGGAGCTTGTTCAGATCAGAAAAGGGTTGTCTTAATTTATGAGATAAATTTAGAACAACACCTGCCATTTTTCATCACCTGCTAATTCTTGTCTTTTAACTTTCGTCAAACGTTGACCTTTGACACTTAGACATCTGCCCATGTGTCATGCACCCATAGGAGAGCAGATGAGGGTTTGTCCCCCTGCTAGAAAAAGAAAAGGAGGGGGCACACACCTAGGTAGTCGTGCGCCCAAAGATAATGACTCTTGGAGTCCCATACAGATGGGACTCCAAGTTGCTTCATGATATCAAACAAGGTGGCATCAAAGACTCTACTTTGATCAGTCTTGGCGCCACCTAAGGATGTTTGAGAGGGGCTCTCTTCTGATTGGATCAGGTGATATCATCCCATCAATTAGATTTAGATCTGATTGCACGTAGAGATTTGATTTGCCGAGATGATGTGGCACTACATGGCGCAGCAGGGTCTATATAAACCTTTTTTGTGCCTAGGTTTGAGAGAGCTCTCCCCTTGCCCATGCCACATAGCCTTCTCCCCTCTCCTCCATGCCTATCTCTAATTTTCTCTCTCCCTATCCATGCCCAAGAGGCTTTGGACTCAAGTTTGGTGCGATCCAGACAAGAGAAAGACGATAAGAAAGGAAGGAGGCAGCACTACTGCAAGAGATGACATCGGATCTTTAAAAATTATTTTAAAGATCTTCAAGATCAAATCCAGATCTAATCTTTCGAGAAAAGATTAAGAAGGAGAAGATCTCTAGATCTTGTTTGAGTGGATACTGATAGAGGTCAGGCAATTACATGGCTGCATTCAGAATCTCAGGCAATCAGCAGGATCATCACAAGATAATAAGATTACCCAAGAATAAGGTATAAATTTAATTTAATTTATTTTATTTTATTAGATTCATCAAATTAAATTTAAAAAGTATCACATTTAATTTATATCTAAAAAAATTTTTTAAAATATTTTTTTTGATCAAATCAGATCTGAACGAACCTGATCCAAAAAATAGGATTTTCCCTTCAATTGATATCAGAGCTAGATTTCCATAAATAATTTAGATCTAATTTTAATTTATTTTTAATATAATAATTAGATAATTTCATATGTTACATGAGATGTGATTATATTTAAAATTAAAAAAATAAAAATTAAATAATTTTGATCTAAGTTGTACAAGATGCATGACTATTTATAGAATAGAATTGTTCTATGTATAGTCTTGCATGATCATAATTTAATTTGATTAAGTTATAATTTTTAGATTTATTTATTTTCTATTTTTTAATATTATAAATATTATAATAAGATCTAAAAAATAAAAAAATAAAATTATTTAATTTTTGGTTCATATGAAATATGAAGAATGCATGTTTAGACTAGTTGTAGAATAGTTCTACATAATTATCTAGAGTAGAATTTATTTTGATGTGATCAATTTAAATTTAATTTTTTAGATGATTATGAGATAATGTAGATCTAAAAATATGCATGATATGATATATGAGATGTATGCAAAATATGTTTATAGTTAGAATTTTTATATATGAGATATATGATATATGATCTAACTAGTTTTATAGTTTTTTATATTTTTGATTAAGGCATTCCCCTTGGCTGTTCGGTCATAAGAACAAAGTAGGGTTTAAATGCCCTCTTCTTCCATTCGATGGGTTGTTCTTATGATGTGTAAGGGTGCTGCACGTTCATCCTTAATCAGAAATCCAAAAATTTATTTTTTGCAAAACCTTAGATCCTAAAATCCTAGGATTTTATTTATATGTTTTATTTATGAACTCTAAACTTAATTGAGAATTAATATTATAAAATATATTAAGTCTAAAAATTAAAAATTTTTAGATTTAAGATATATTCATAAAATTAGATTGGTAGCTCAATTAGGTCTAAGCGGTTGATCAAACCGAATCAAGAGTTGGTTAGATGGGATCAAGAGTGCTTAAATTGATCAGTCTAATAGGATTAAGTCTAGATCAAGATCGAGTCACATGAGTGATCGATCAAGCTAAGACCTAATTAGGCTCAGTGGTTAGAGTCTGGATTATAGGCTAACCTGATTGATTCTAGCTCAATAATTTGGTGTCTAAGATAAGTTTGGTAGATACGACTGACTGATTTTTAATTGGGAGCTACTCGACTCGAATGCATTCTTATCGAGTTAATGACATATCCCTTCCACCGTTCTCACTTATCTGACCATATTTATTGATCCAATCCTGATCTAAGATGGTTAACAATCCGAGCTAACCCATGCCACTAGGTTAGTTATAATTTTTATGGCTATTGTTAGTCTAGTTTAGTGAGATCTAAATCAAATCTTTCTAAGAAAAGATTAAGTCTAAGGTCTTCCACCATTATAGATGTGCGGGCCCTTCCTGAGGTTGATTATTCTCGACTGGTTATAGTGGTTTAGTTGTACCAAAAAGATGTAACCATGTCTATTAGGCATTGGATGCTACGGGCTGGAGGATGGATTGGACTCAATATTCTGAATATGGTGAGAGATCCAATTAGAAATCCAATCTGTGCAAATAGTGGGTCTGACTTAATTAAGGAATGCATCAATATTTTGGGCACGGTGAGATTCATGAATTAGAGATCAAGTTTGGGTGCACTATGATTAGAGAATCATTGAATAAGAGTTATTCACCCATTGGCTAACCCATTACCAATAATTGTTAGGTGAGGTGATGAGTCAGTTGGTGGGATCGCACCACCTACTAGAAATCATTAATCATGGAGATTTTTGCATCTCTATAGAGAAAGTGTAGGAATCCGAGAAAATAGTAAAAACTAATTTATTTAAAAATAAAATTTTTTAAATAAATTGGTCAAGTCTTAATTACAATATCTATCTAGAAACTTTGACTCTCTATAGAAAAAAGAAAAATATCTATATCCAATCCACTAGCACGTATCTTGGACACCCATAGACTGACCAGACCCAATTACAAGGATTGACTCTAAAACATTAAAATTATTTTGGGTTTCGAGAAGATAACTCATATATTGGATCAGGACCCCCCCACCTTATCAGATCGTCCATCCGTTAAATAGAGAGCATCTCTTGATAAGTGGACGGACGAAGATAACAAGACCAGATACTACATGTTGGGCTCAATGTCTGATGAGCTTCAGTACCAACATGAAGATATCAAGATTGTCCGCCAAATGTTGGCTCACCTATAAGAGATGTTTGATGAATAGAGTCGTGCAGCCAAGATCAAGTCACTAAATGACTATTCAAGGCTAAAATGCCTGATGGATAGTCAGTCTAAGATCATTGTCTGATGATGATCAAGAACTTGGAAGAGCTTGAGAAGCTCGGAGTAAAGTTAGATCTGGATCTACAGAATGATATAATTCTATAATCCTTGACTAATGCATATGGACAATTCATCAAGAACTACCATATGCATAAACTTCAAAATTCTCTAGCTGAGCTTATGAACATGCTGGTTACTGCTGAGCTTTCCATGAAAGGTTCTAAAGGCTCGGTGCATGCTATAGAATGGACTTCTTCCAAGAGAAAGTCTTTTGGAAATAAGAAGAAATCTGTGAAAAAGCAGGTGGAAGGAGGAAAGGAAAAGAAGGTAGAGCTAAAGAAGAAGGCCACTGACAAAGAAAAGTATTTTCATTACAATACTGATGGCCACTGAAAGCAAAACTGCCCTGCTTACTTGGCCATCCTAAAGAATAAGAAGGATGCAGGTCCTTTTGGAGGTATGCTTGTTATTAAGTCTAACCTTATGATTTCTTCTGCATCCAATTGGGTGCTTGACTCTGGTTCTAGTGCTCATTTATGAACTTTCATGCAGGGTCTTGAGGATAGCAGGAGGCTGAGGGATGGTGAGATGATCCTACACATTGAAAATGGAGCAAGAGTTGCTACTGTGGCCGTGGAAACATATCCTCTTCGACTACCATCTGGTTTAGACTTAGTATTAAAAGACTGTTATTATGTGCCTGCAGCAAGCAGAAATTTGATTTCTATTTCTTGCCTTGCATTAGAAGGCTATGTAATTAGTTTTCTTAAGGACCATTGTAACATTCTTTATGAAAGAAATAAAATTGCAAGTGGTTTCCTTATTAACAGTCTTTATCAAGTTACATGTTGATGTATCTATTTTTAATTTCGAGCAAAATGTGAATGCCATAAAATCAAAACTAGCTAGGGATAGTCCAAATGATAGGTATCTATGGCACCTAAGATTAGATCATATAGCAGAAGATAGGATTAACAAATTGGAAAAAATCGGACTATTGAGTCCATTGACTTCTGAGTCATATCCAATTTATGAATCCTGTCTTCATGGCAAAATGACTAAGCTCCCTTTTGTAGGACATGAGAAAAGGACCATGGATCTCCTTGCCCTAATACTTACTGATGTATGCGGCCCATTTGATGTATCGATTAGAGGCAACTTTGTCTACTTCATAACCTTTATCGATGATTTATCTAGGTATGGGTATGTGTATCTTATGAGACACAGGTCTGAAGCCTTCGAAAAGTTCAAAGAATTTAGACATGAAGTAAAAAAGCAAACTAAAAAATCCATTAAGGTTCTTCGATCAAATCAAGGAGGTGAATACCTTAGTGGAAAATTCTTGGACTATCTCAATGAAAATGGCATAGTCTCTCAATGGACTCCACCTGAAACATCTCAACTCAACGGGGTCTCAGAATGGAGGAATCGGACCGTATTAGATATGGTCCGATCCATGTTGAGCTTCGCAGACCTCTCTAATTTTCTACTATTTGTTAACTGCAATATATTTATTGAATAGGATTCCTTCTAAAACCATTCCTACTACACCATATGAGATATGGCATGGTAAGAAATCAAGTCTGAGTCATCTCAGAATTTGGGGTTGTCCGACTCATGTCAAAAGACAACAAGCGGATAAGTTAGACTTTAGGTCCTTTAGAGCTCAATTTATAGGATATCCTAAAGAGTCATTAGGATATTATTTCTATATTTCAGAAGATCACAATGTGATTGTGAGTCGACATGTCATCTTTCTTGAAAAATAGTTTATTGAAGATAGCGGCATTGGAAAATAGATCAAGCTTGATGAGAAAGTCTCACTAGAGCAACGAGCTAAGGACCAAATAGAACCAAATCAGATTAAGCCAATCCAGTCACTACCTCCTCCACCTCATAGATCGAAAAGAATTTTCCATCCCCCTAAGAGGTATTTAGGTACTATTTCAGAGAAAGTAGAGAAAATGTTCCTCATAGGTAATGGGGTTCATGGTGATGATCCCAAAACCTATAATGAGGCGATATCAGATATCGACTTCGAGAAATGGTTAGAGGCAATGAAGTCAGAAATTGACTCGATGCACTCAAACCAAGTCTGGACCTTGGTAGATCCACCAGAAGGTATAGTACCTATTAGGTGTAAATGGATCTACAAGAGAAAGATTGGTGCAGATGGGAATGTGGAGACATTCAAGGCTAGATTAGTGGCAAAAATTATAGTCAATGCGAAGGCATTGACTATCAGGATACCTTTTCGTCAGTAGCTATGCTAAAATCGATTCCGCACATTGCTTGCTGTTGCAGCCTATTTCGATTATGAAATATGGCAAATGGACGTGAAAACAACATTCTTAAATGGATATCTTGAGGAAGATATCTATATGGAACAGCCGCTAGGTTTCACATCCAGTGATGATGATCACAAGGTATGCAAGCTGCAAAGGTCCATATATGGACTTAAGCAAGCATCTCAGAGCTGGAATACTCATTTTAATGATGTGATCAAAATGATTTGATTTCATCAAGAATGAGGAGGAGCCATGTGTCTTCAAAAAGATCAGTGGGAGTGCTGTTGTCTTCCTCGTATTGTATGTGGATGACATCCTCCTTATTGGGAATGATATTCCCATGTTGACCATAGTTAAAATGTGGTTATCCAAAGAATTTTCCATGAAAGATCTAGGAGAAGCATCCTTTATTCTAGGAATTAAGATCTATAGAGATAGACCGAATAGGATGCTAGGACTTTCTAGAAGATGTACATAGAGGAAGTGCTAAAGAGGTTTAGCATGGAAAACTCTAGGAGAGGTTTAGTATCCTTTAGATATGGCATTCATCTTTCCAAGAAGATGTGCCCTAGCACACCTGAGGAAATAGAACGCATGAGCAAGATCCCTTATGCTTCAGCAATAGGGAGCCTCATGTATGCCATGTTATGTACACGACCTGATATAGCCCATGCTGTGAGTGTCACGAGCAGATATCAGTCGAATCTAGGTGAAGAACACTAGATTTCTGTGAAATGTATCCTTAAGTACTTGAGAAGAACTAAGGATATGTTGTTGGTCTTTCGTAATGGAGAACTCCAAGTCGAGGGATATACAAACTTGGATTTTATGTCCGATGTAGATGATCGAAAGTCGACATCTGGGAGTCTATTTGTATGGAATGGTGGAGCTATCAGTTGAAAGAGTTCCAAGCAAACAGTAATAGTAGATTCCACCATGGAAGCAGA